>LDKF01000113.1:6869-36131 GCA_001026735.1 Rotylenchulus reniformis | reverse complement strand
CCCCCCCCCCCTCTCCCCCCGAAAATTTTTTCTAGTTACGCCCCTGAAAGAGCGATATTAAAAATTCATTTCAATTAGTGTCTAATTATTTTTCAAAATTGGAAGTTTTATAGATTGATGAGTTTGCGATTTTTTCCAGCTTTTAATTGTATTGTTATCCAGGGCGATTCAGGCGGACCTGTGCTCTATTACTCAAGACAGCAATCGATGGCGGATGGTCTCGCAAATGGGCAAAAACCCTCATTTGTAAAGCTTTGTTACTTTATTTTTTGCAAAAAATGATATCAATTTCAATAGCTTGGACTTGCTACACAGCTTGTAATTTATGACGAAAACAACTCGAGGACGGAGGAAGAAGATGAAGCTTCATCATCATCCCAAGAGCATGGAATACGGATTGCAGAGACACGATCGGCCATATCAATTGTAGATGATTGTAGCAGAGCAAAGGAGTTGCTAGTTGTCCGAACCGAGCACATTCAGGTGGTCTTACAAAAATTTAGCATCAAAATTTATTGATAATTAATGGAAGTATTTTAAAAATTTGAACTTTTATTACCCAAAAAATTAGTATTATAAAATTTAATTATAGTGGGATTTTTTATATAGAGATGGCTAACCATGTTGATCAGGACAGAACGGAACCCGGACACGAGATCGCTTTATGCGGATGCGCTTAATTCCTTGAGGGGCGGTGAATGAAGAGACAAACGACAATTTAAAATTTATTCTGTATAAATATTTTTGTCCACTTGATCACTTGTAGATTTTTATACTGATCACATTTTTTCCTGGTATAATCTTGCATTCTTTCCTATTAAATCCTGCATTCTGGAATAATTACTTATTTATTTGCATTTTTCAAATTAATTTTTAATAATAAAATTTTCAAGTTTTGCCACGAAGATGGATGATGCAAATGTTACGGGCGAAGAAGATGTCGAACTGGAGGACACACTTGAGGCAGGCGGAAATGGTGGGGCCACTTCAAGTAAAGGTATTTAACAGGTCTTTGGGAGGGGGAAGGGTGGGAACTGGGTAAAATCATGGAAATTTCAAAAAAAAAAAATTCAAGATTCGACAAAGAATTTTACCGAAATCGATTTACCATTGACCATAAATTCCAAAAATACGGTGGAATAAAATGTCCTTTTTACGATCCATGGGAATTAAGGAATTAATTGGTACTTTTCTTCCGGAAAAGACTAGACCTACAATTAGTTGGAAAATACACAAATTTAATAAAATTGTTTAAATCCGCTTAATTCAAAATTTTTGCGATTTTTAGGCCAAATGTACCTGCCCTATGATCCAGCGTATTTCTCTTTTCTGCACATGTATAGGCCACAGAATGATGTAGTCGCGCAGCTGATCCTCCAATCCGGCATGGAGGGCATCGACCGGGTGGAAATCTCCAAACACCTCGGAATTAATGCCAAAACCAAGGCCGGGTTAGTATATAATGGAATTTTATGAAAGAATATTAATCCTTTAATGAATTTTCATAGCTTCCCGGATTTAAAAATTTAATAACTAATATAATTAAAAATTTTTAAATAAATGTTTTATAGGAACCGGTCCGTGTCAAACTCAATCCACGCTGTGCTGAAGGCGTATCCGAACACTTTTGGCCAATTCCAGAAAATGGAGGGCAAACATCGCTTCATAAAGTTTGTATTACTCGAAAATTTAAGTCTTTTTTTTTCTCAAAAACTTGTTGGTTAAAAAGTTGGTTAAAAATATTTTTTTGGCAGTTTTATTTAAATGGAATTTATTTTAGTTTTTTTTGTAACTTATTTATGTTATTTTCGGAATTTTTTGAAAATTTCTCTAATCATTACATTCTAATTTTAAAATTTTTGAAAATAAATTAAATACCATTAAGGTATTATGTCAAGGGCGCGGATCATACGCCGGGCGGAAAAGAATTGGGCGAATTTTTCAAACGCTTTGAGCAGCTCACAGGCACAGAGTGCCCCTACAAACTGGGAGATGTGATCAAATTTCCCAGTCAAGATTTGCGTAAGTTAATCGTTTTTTATGCGATCAATTTCGATTTTTATTTGATAATAATTATTAATAATTAACTTTCGGATTAAAAATCTGTTTATTGATCGCTTTTGCTGTTAAGGGCCCCTTCGTATGAGCGATGTTGCGCTGAAGCGAATGGTTCGCATCCTGGAGTATTTGTATGAGCAAAAAGTGATTTTGCGTCTCAAATTGGACATTTACATATCGGCCAAAGATCGCGAGGAGGGCTATGCCTACCAGGCAAGTTTTTTAGAATGAATTTTTGAATTTTCTTATTGAAAAACCATATCACCATTTTGTAAACTAATAAATTTTAGTTGATTGATAATAGGATTTTGATGACATTTTTTGTATTAAAACAAGGTTTTGCACAACAGACCGTAAAAAGCTATTCCTATGTAAAACCTAAAAATAAAATAAAAATACGAACTTGAAAATGAATTCATATTTTTTTGCGTTGAAAAAACCTGTTAATTTATAATCTTACAATTAGATGGATCGGAAGACGCTGAAGAAATATCTGTTGTGTATGGCCAAACGGCGGTTCCTGAACCTGCTCAACATGGAGGTGGTCGAGCGAGGACGTCCCGTCAGTGTGGACCTTGTCACAGTTCCGCAAATCGATGCGGTTGACAATCCGGAGGTGGTGGAATTCCTGGAGCGCATATTGGCTGACTACAAGGAGCAGGGACGCAGTTTTCCGAGCGGGATTCGAGTGAAACAGGAGCCTGTAGAAGAACCGCCTGGTGATGAAGGTGGTAGGGGCTATTTTCGAAAATAATTTTTTTGAAAAAAATCAAATAATTTTGAAATTAACATTGCAGACCTGAAGTAGAAATCTTATTATTGTAGATGCGATACATGAAGAACAACCTGAAGAGTGTGAATCATCAATGATGAAGCAGGAACCACCGGATGAAGTTGCTAGCCCTGCATCCGGAGCTGGAGGATCCTTGTTGCACCGAACATTCAACACACTCCAACGAGAGTCTTTGAAGTGGGTATTGATAGTCATAAAAATGGAGAAAAAAATTATGAAATCCATCCGATTTAGGAAATTGAGAAACGATGGTTCAGCTTTAGGGGATGTTTGTATTTTTTACCATTTGTTACAATTTTTTAGTTCATTTTTCCTGAGAAAAACCAAGCCCTTGGCCAAGAAAAATTTTCGGGGGAGGGCACCAAGGGGGAGGAGGTCGGAGGGGGTCTCCGGCGCGGAGAAAATTTTAAGAAATTTCAAGCTTTTTAAAGGAAGTTTGTTACTTTTCTTCAAAATTTTTAACGACTTGGAATTTCGGAGGGGAGGGGGGTGCATGTGCCTCCCCATACTACCCTGACTGCGGGCCTGCTGAGATCCTGCCCCTTTCTTGTCGATATGTTAAATAATTTTTGAGCTAACAATATATTGTGCGATAACAATTTAAACATTTTTACGAAAAATAAGGAAGATTTTTATCCGAATTTTTAAACACAGAGTTTTTTTACAGAAAATACAGGAACAGTTGGAAGACCGGTGTGCCCCCGATCACCACGCTGTCCCAGCGGTCGCTGAACACACTGGTGGACTCGGCCAAACAGCGGCGGCTGACACGGCTTAGCTCCGGCGGACGGAAGCGGAAGACGGTGATGGTCAAGCAGGAGATGGAGCTGGCAGCTGATCGGGATCAACAGGACGAGCCTGATGAGCGTGGTCAGCGCGCGCGTTCAGGCGTGACGCGGCAACTTGACCGACGGAGCAGGAACAGGATGGACCGCGTCGACATACAGAGCCTGCAGCACAAGGCATACTTGCGCAGCCGATTCACACAACGAGAGCGGGACATGGTGGGTGGACAGTTGAGGAGATGAGATAGGAACAAATTCTTCTACAATTTTTTGGGTAAAATTCTGAAAATTGGAAAAAAAGATAATTATTTTTTAATATGAGGGAAATTTTTTTTCTTATAGTTGTTGTTGATTCGAGCGCTGAGCTTCTTCTTGAACCCAGTCAATCGTTTCTGGCCCCATCCCAAAATTGTGCGGATGTTAATGCATGAATATGTGCCGGTAGGTTTTTTTAATATTATTTTTATGGCAACTCGTAGCCGGGGGCAAGAGGGTGCTCGTCCTCCAAACCTCCAAGTTGGAAAAATGTTCATAAATCCTGTTGGTTTTAAAAATTTTCAAAAAAATCCCAGCGGCCTCTAGCAAAAAAATTATCAATTTTTAAAAGAAATTGCTCTAAAATTTCAAATTTTCGCCTCGGTGGTTGCTTCTCCCCCCCCCCCTCTCCAAGCCAAATCCTGGCTACGGCCCTTTTACGGATAAATTTGCTTTTTTACCACTGAACTTTTTTCTTTGGGAAAAACTGTTATCGACCGGTGTTCAAAAAATATTTTTTTGTGAATTTTTGATGAAATTTCACCCCTTTATTTCAGGAATCTCGCAGCAAGACCACCTACTCGCTGATGGCAGCGGGGGTACGCGAAGTGCGCTCCAAGGATCGATTTGCCCACCACCAGTACATTGTGAAGACCATGGCCAGCTTCAAGGAGTTGCTGCAACTGCGCAATCAAATGGCACAACTAAACATGAAACTTCCCAAAACAACGGCCTCATCAGCCGAGGCTGAGACCAATGCGGATTTCGATGGCAAGGGACAACTCCGGCAAAAGGACTACTTTTTCGCCGACGCCTTCCGCGCCTCTTACCAACTGCTGTTCAGGTGGGTCCGTATTGCGATAAAAAGTTAGATAGAAAATAAAATATAATTTATTGCCCGAGTTTTTGAAAAACCCGGACCCGGAAAAACCCCCGGATCCGGAGTCAGGGAAAGGTCCGAGTCCCGAAAAATCCGGAGTCCCTCAAAAAAAAGACCGGACCCGGATCCCAGTTTCGGAAAAACTCCGGGCCGGACCCGGGTTTCAAGTTCTAATACAATTAGCTAAAATGAGTAGAATAAAATTTGACCTTTTGAATAATTTGAATTTTTTGGGAATGATTTTGAAATTGGCCTCTTAAATCTACTTCACCACATTCGCTGTCCTTTTAAGGGAGTCGCCGGACTTCCCGTCCGTCAAAGTTGCTGATGCCGAACTGAGGCGTTACCTGACCCGTAACGGCCTGTATTTCCTGACCATCTCAGACCGGATGAGCGCCGAGTTGCGCACCAAGAAACCGCTGGATGAACGCGCAGTGCGCCATTGTGCCGCCTACAATGCAATCATGGTAGGTTGGAATTTTTTTCGTTTTTTTATTAAAAAAATTATATTGGGAAATTGGTTCAATTTTTGATTTTTACGACACATAAATGCTAAATTTCGCCCTTAAATATTTATTTTTTTAAATTCCAGTCAGTGTTGTTGAGCGCATCACCAGAGTCAGGGGTCAAGAATGAGGCCAAAGTTGAGGGAGAGGAAGAAGTTGGAACGGTAGCTGGAATTGAACAACAGCCAATGGAGACAACAACAACAGCAGAAACAACAACAACTGATGGTGGCGGGTTGAGTGCCGAATCGAATTTTGTGATCGAACAACTTGGCATAGAGGCGAGATTTTATATTGCATTAATTTTTGAAATTTGCCAAAAAATAGGGCAATAATTAAGCAAGATTTTTTTTACATGCTTCGGATTAAATTTGTGAAGGATTTAGGTAGATTTTAAGCTTTTTGGACAATTAGTATTAGTAACAATTCAGGTTGTGTTAAGAATTTAAATCTAAATTTTTTCTTTTTGATTGAAGACCCTTGCCGAAGTTTTGGCACAAATGCGCACCGATGGGCTGATCACCAGAAAGCGTGGGCTCCAAAAACAGCAATCGCAACAGCACCAACAAGAAGAGGCTGAAAAGGATGTGGGAGAAGATGAAATTACGACGCAACAACAACAGGCAGAAGTTGCTGCACAACTGCGACAACTTGGAGCAGTACAAGAGGAGGAAGAAGAGCCTGTGGAACAGCAACAAAAGCGAGGAGGCGCCACCGACGGGACGACCAACGGATTGCGCAACCAGCTCTACTGTACCCAATTGTGAGTCATCCGATCATTTTAATAAAAAAAATTATTTATCAAAAATTTAGGATTTTGAATTAATTATTTTATTTATTTTACAATTTAATTTACTTCAAAAAGCCCCTCTTAAGCTATCGGCACTATTTCCAGCCAGAATATCACAAGTATCTGGCCTCCTCGGTTAGCCAGCTGTACAAGGATTTACTGAGTCACTACGGAGATGACGAGGAGCCCCAGGTGGTGGACCACGAGTTTGACGGAGGTGACAATCCGGGACAACTCTTGGCCTTGTCCAACCATTTATGCCAAATTGAAAACCAACAGGTGGGCTCTAAAATATAAAATATATATTTTTTTAATTTTTTTTGAACCCTTGTTAAGGTATCGGCCATCGAAACTTCTATGCCTGGCTCAATGACCGAGCTGTTTGTAATGCAGAAAACAGATGATGACAATCTAGACAACAGCACAAGAGAGAGTGTCCTCAATGTGAGATACCTTAAAAATATTTAATAAATTTACAAAATTTTATAATTTATTCACTGAAAATTTGGGAAATTATTTTTTTGTCGGAATTCCACGCAATATTGACCATAAAAGGCGTTTTTGATGTCGATAATGGCCTTTTAACAACCTAATATGGGAAATTTGTTCAAAGAAATTTATATTATATTTTCATTTTTTTTCTTTCAAATCCGGCCTAAAAATATTTCATTTCAGTTGACCGCTGCCGCTACGAAGCAATTGCGCTATTTGGAAAGCGCTGAATTGCAGTTGGAACTATTGCGCATCCGTCCGGAGGGCATCGAAGAGGCTGCTGTTGCGATGCTCCGTTCACTGCCTGAGCCGATGGAACTTGTTGCACCGCAACTGGTCCCGGCCACAGAATTGATACCATTGCCGGCCGAAATAGAGGAAGTTGCCGGAAATGTTGCTGAACAACAAGACAAAGCTGGATCATCCACAGCTGCAGGACAACATGTAGGAGATGAAGAGCCAGAAATGTGCAAAGACAACCCCGCACTCGGCAAGCTGTTCAACGCTATTGATTGTTCCGGAATTGTGGGCATCTCGGAGGAGGAGTTGAAGGTGTGCGATGGGCATTTTTGCTCTCAAGGGCAATTATCGGACCATTTTTAATATCGGACCATTTTTAAATAAATTTAAAAATTGCATTACATACTCACCTAAATACACGCTAGCACTGAATATCGTTTTCTTAATTTAACAATTTGATTTAAAATTTGGGCAAGGTAGGGCGGAAGTTCAAATCTCCCTCAGATTTTTTTTTTGGGGAAATTTCGGTGGATTATATAACTGAATCAGCTTCAAAACTCCTTATTTTTGGTGTTATTTTTAAAGTTTTGACAAATCAACTCAAAATTTTGCCTTTATTTATTTATTTTTTGAATAGGAGCAATTGGAATCCGACGGGGAGTTGTTGGACATTGAGGAGTTGCAACGCAATTTGGACGCCCTTGTGCAGGCCAGAGTTGTGGTTGTTTGCGGGGTGGACAAGCAACGATTTGTGAGCACAAGGCGGAACGCTGGTACATGGCTGGTCCGAAACCTGGCCGGCCAAGGCTTTGTGCCAAGGCCATGGGTGCTTCCATCGGGCCAAATCAACTGGCAAATTCTCAGGTGGAAATTAAAATAATTTTTTAAGCTATTTATATGTAATTTACTTCAAAATTTGACGATTTAAGGAAAAATAGGAGAATGGGAAGTTCTGTCGAAATTTTTTTTTCGGTTTTTTACCTTTTCCGATTTTACTCCCGATTCCCCCATTCCATCTTTTAAAAATCCCAAAAATTGAAACATTTCAAATTTGTTTTTAATGTAAGCTTCATTATGCCACAGATGGATGTTAGAGGGCGTGTTCTCCATGATCTTCAACCGTCCTGGGCTCACCACTGACGAGCTGGTCTCCCACTTCCTGTTCGTGCTCCAGCCCTCGTACACAACTGAACTGCTCCAAATGCTCGTCCAGTTGGGCTGTTGCACGGTGTGCGAGAAGGTGCTGACGGGCATGTGCAAGACCGCTCCATTCTCAAGTGGGTTTTTTGATTATTGCTTTATGAATTTTTTCTGGTTAACTTTTGAGTTTCGTCGCATTTTGAAATATGTCCCACTATCTATCCCTCGATCTATCATAGAACTTTCAAAAAAATTTCCAGCATCCTAAAAATTTCTAGTCTAGCTAAAAATATCAATTTTTCAAAGATACATATGCTAAAATATCAAAATTTCGCCTCGATGTCGCCTCGCCCTCCCCAAGCCCAAATCCTGGCTACCGGCCTTGAACGTAGCCAGGAAAATTTTTTCGCCTTTTTCCTTCCCTCCTCAATTCCATGAAAATTTTTTATTTCTCGATTTCAAAGGGGGAGATTATAGCTAGCCTCTTAGCTATTCCTTTCTGTCTTCAACCGATCAACCGTCCATTTTTGACATAGAATTTCCATTTTATAGGATTTGGCAAAATCCAAACGGTCAAATTCGTCAAAGCCAACACCGACGGCATGGAGAGATTGGTGCTATTCGGCGAGCACAAGCTGAAGCCATTGTCCGAAGAGGAAAACAGAAGGGATCAACAACAACAACAGAACCAATTGATTTGATCTCCACAATTATCATCCTACCTATTTCAAAAAAAAAACAAATCGAATTTTTCCCTAAATTACAAGTGAAATTTAATTTTTTTTTATAAAATATTGAATTTTTGCTTATCTTTTCAACAGAAAAAATTAATATTTTCCCAATTTTTCTTTTAAAAAATTCGATCGCTTTTATCTTATTTTCGGATATTATTCCATTAATAAAATTTGTTATTGGGTTTTGACATTTGGTAAATTACGATATTTCTTGTTTTTACTTTACATTACCGATAATTGCGAATATTTAGGATTTTAAATAATAATTCAAGGTTATTGAAAACAGGACCACAAGAGCAAGTAGTACACTCACAATGTCGGTTTCGGCCGTAGAGAAGGAAGTGCAGTCGTTGATCAACACACTTGGCTTCTTGGACAAGGGCGTGTACTACCTGGAACCGGACTGTTTCCGTGAGTTTTTGCAAGAACCATTACAATTGTTTTGAAAGCTTCAGTGAGTACTACGGATCCTATTCATTTTTAGGGAAATTGATTACTTCTTTTGTCTAACTTGTAAGCCTTTTGAAAAATAAATTTTCTAAGAGTACGGATGACGGAGAAAAATTTGAGAATTTGATTTTTAAAAGAAAATAGGTCATTTTTTTATTTCCTTATCGCTTTGTATCCTCCGCATGGACCCGATTTTACTTTTTATTTTGTAGAATTATGTTGAGATCATCTGAACCAAATTTTTTTATTTTTTCCATTCACTCAGAAAATGTGCGTGATCTGATACGGTATCTGCACCGCGATGACCGCGTGTTCACGGTTCGGCGGTTATGCATGAGTCACAACATTGTGAAAAACGATTTGGTGCCCATACTGAAAACCGAAGACGTGGACGACGAGCTGTTTGATGCGGCATTGAGGTGGTTTTCATATTGATTATCGATCCACAGACATGCTTTTCCATTGATTAGATCACAGTTTTGATCTTTGATCCCTAACATAGATCGTTGATCTTTCAGGCTTTGCGTGAACTTATGCCAGCCGACCCTGCTGGTATTCGGTGGCAAATTGCCCGAGAACGATCCAGCCCAATGGCAGTTGTTCTACGAGTTGGAAAGCTCGTTGGTCCGATCGTTAACCGCCTTCATGGATGCCAGCATTTTTGGCATTTTCTGCAAGCATATCAAGCAATACTTTGATCAGGCACTATCAATCGAATTTTTAAATAATTAATCGATCCCTTTTTCAGGATTGGGAGGATCGGACAGAGAAGCAGCGATTGCTGATCGAACGCATCTTTGTGCTGATCAGATACACGTTTGCCATCGGTGTGGAGAGTGCCAAGTACTTGTCGGTGGGTGATTATATAATTTTATTATTTTGAGCATACATTGTATAAAATAATGCAAATTAATCTAATTATTAGGTTTTCTTTTTGAAGATGGTGATTTTAGTGGATTTATCGATTGATGGCGATCGATTGAATTCCAGGTTCCAGAAGTGGATCACCAAGTGCGCGAACGGGTCATCGTCAACTTTTTCACCTCCGGCTTTGACGCCGTGTTCCTGAAACTGTCCGGCAATACCACGGAGCGTGAGTTCGCTGCCTACATCGTGGCCATCTTGGCGCTGATCTTCAAAACCTTGGTAAATCTATTACGATTAATGATACTGCTTATCACTTGATTTTGAGATGCTATATTTGTTGTATTTTTTAGTATTTTTTCATTTTCTANTACAATTAGCTAAAATGAGTAGAATAAAATTTGACCTTTTGAATAATTTGAATTTTTTGGGAATGATTTTGAAATTGGCCTCTTAAATCTACTTCACCACATTCGCTGTCCTTTTAAGGGAGTCGCCGGACTTCCCGTCCGTCAAAGTTGCTGATGCCGAACTGAGGCGTTACCTGACCCGTAACGGCCTGTATTTCCTGACCATCTCAGACCGGATGAGCGCCGAGTTGCGCACCAAGAAACCGCTGGATGAACGCGCAGTGCGCCATTGTGCCGCCTACAATGCAATCATGGTAGGTTGGAATTTTTTTCGTTTTTTTATTAAAAAATTATATTGGGAAATTGTTTCAATTTTTTTACGACACATAAATGCTAAATTCCGCCCTTAAATATTTATTTTTATTTTTTTAAATTCCAGTCAGTGTTGTTGAGCGCATCACCAGAGTCAGGGGTCAAGAATGAGGCCAAAGTTGAGGGAGAGGAAGAAGTTGGAACGGTAACTGGAATTGAACAACAGCCGATGGAGACAACAACAACAACAGCCGAAACAACAACAACTGATGGTGGCGGGTTGAGTGCCGAATCGAATTTTGTGATCGAACAACTTGGCATAGAGGCGAGATTTTATATTGCATTAATTTTTGAAATTTGCCAAAAAATAGGGCAATAATTACACAAGATTTTTTTACATGCTTCGGATTAAATTTGTGAAGGATTTAGGTAGATTTTAAGATTTTTGGACCATTAGTATTAGTAACAATTCAGATTGTATTAAGAATTTAAATCCAAATTTTTTCTTTTTGATTGAAGACCCTTGCCGAAGTTTTGGCACAAATGCGCACTGATGGGCTGATCACCAGAAAGCGTGGACTCCAAAAACAGCAATCGCAACAGCACCAACAAGAAGAGGCTGAAAAGGATATGGGAGAAGAAGATGAGGTTGCGACACAACAACAACGGGCAGAAGTTGCTGCACAACTGCGACAACTTGGAGCAGTTCAAGACGATGAAGAAGAACCTGTGGAACAGCAACAAAAGCGGGGAGGCGCCACTGACGGGACGACCAGCGGGTTGCGCAACCAACTTTATTGCACCCAATTGTAAGTCCTCCGATTTTTTAATAAAAAATTTATCAAAAATTGGACTTTTTTAAATTAATTCCCTAATTTTAAAATTTATGCATTTTTTATTATTTAACTCAATTATTACTCTCCTTTAAGCTATCGGCACTATTTCCAGCCGGAATATCACAAGTATCTGACCTCTTCGGTCAGCCAGCTTTACAAGGATTTGCTGAGCCACTACGGGGATGAGGAGGAGCCCCAGGTGGTGGACCACGAGTTTGGTGGAGGTGACAATCCGGGACAACTCTTGGCGTTGTCCAACCATTTGTGCCAAATTGAAAACCAACAGGTGGGCTCTAAAATCTAAAATATATATTTTTTAATTTTTTTGAACCCTTGTTAAGGTATCGGCCATCGAAACTTCTATGCCTGGCTCAATGACCGAACTGTTCGTAATGCAGAAAACGGATGATGACAATCTAGACAACAGCGCGCGAGAGAGCGTTCTGAATGTGAGTGATACCAAAAAAAATATTTTTCATAAATTTGCAAAATTTTATAATTTTTTCACTATAATTTCGGAAAATTATTTTTTGGTCTGAAGTTTTTCCAAGTTCCGCGCAATAATGACCATAAACTTTATGGCATAAATGCCTTCTCTTAACAGCATAATACCGGAAAAAAGTTATACTACTTCAAGTCCGGCCCTAAAAATTTTTCATTTCAGTTGACAGCCGCCGCGACGAAGCAGTTACGCTACCTGGAAAGTGCCGAGTTGCAGCTGGAACTGTTGCGCATCCGTCCGGAAGGCATCGAAGAGGCTGCTGTTGCGATGCTCCGTTCATTGCCTGAACCGACGGAACTTGTTGCTCCACAATTGGTTCCGGCCACAGAATTAGTGCCATTGCCGGCGGAAATAGAGGAAGTTGCCGAAAATGTTGCTGAACAACAAGACAAAGCTGGATCATCCACAACAGCAGCACAACATGTAGGAGATGAAGTGCCAGCAATGTGCAAAGACAACCCCGCGCTTGCCAAGCTGTTCAACGCCATTGATTGTTCCGGAATTGTGGGCATCTCGGAGGAGGAGTTGAAGGTGTGAAATGGAGTTTTTTTAAATAATCCTTTTTTTAAATTTTTATATTTAAATTAGAGACCGGCCGATCGAGATTTCTCGGTCAAAAATCCCGGATCTCGGTACCGAGATTTGACCGAGAATCTCGACCGAGATCTCGCTGGGTCTTTTTCGGCTCCGACCGAGATTGTACCGAGACCGAGATTTGACCGAGAATCTCGACCGAGATCTCGCTGGATCGTATTTTTACCGAGAATCTCGGTCCGCTAATCAATGTCAGTAAAATCCATCATTAACCAATCACACCCACTCGTGGCTCAAACGGTAGTACTCTCTATTCCTTTTCACCGGGTTTGAATCCCGGTGAGAGAAAGTATTTTTTATTATTTATTTATCAAAGGTAATTAAAACAAAATAAATTTTTTTCTGTAAAATTATATAATTTTGGATGTAAAAAATTTGAATCAAGTGCTTTGCGCACGAAGCAGATCATTCCCCCCCCCCCTCGCCGTTTCCTCCCCATCGTTTCCACGGTGCTATATCGTTACAAAAAAATATCAAAACCCAATAAGTTGCCCAAAAACTTTTTGTTAAGACTTGTTAGACCAAAACTACCAGCGACGAAGTTGTGCAGAATTTTATGCTCTATCTTCTGGTATTTTTAGTTTTTCGTTTTTTCTAATTTCAAAAGTTTTTCGAAAATTTAAAATTAAACATTTTTTGAACAATGAAAAAATTTTCTTACCTTTTTAAAAATTTTTTGTAAAATTTTTAAAAATCTCGGTCTCGGTCGAAATCTCGGTATTTTTTGACCGAGATTTACCGAGACCGAGATTTGACCGAGAATATCGACCGAGATCTCGCTGGGTCATTTTCAGCTACGACCGAGATTTGACCGAGACCGAGATTTTACCGAGAATCTCGACCGAGATCTCGCTGGGTACTCGCGTCCGGTCTCTAATTTAAATTATACCTTCTTAATAGAAATGCAAATAATATTTTTTTATTTTATTTTTAAAATAATTTTTAAATTTTAAATAATTTTGCGTTTTTTCATTTTAAATTAAAATTTATTTTTTAAATTTTTTTTTGAATTTTTCTTTATTAGGAGCAGTTGGAATCCGATGGGGAGTTGTTGGACATGGAGGAGTTGCAACGCAATTTGGACGCCCTTGTGGAGACCGGAATTGTGGTTGCTTGCGGAGTGGACAAGCAACGATTTGTGAGCACAAAGCGGAACGCTGGTCCATGGCTTGTCCGGAACCTGTCCGGCCAAGGCTTTGTGCCGAGGCCATGGGTGCTTCCATCTGGCCAAATCAACTGGCAAATTCTTAAGTGAGAATTTAAAATAATTTTTTAAGCTATTTATATGTAATTTACTTCAAAATTTGACGATTTAAGGAAAAATAGGAGAATGGGAAGTTCTGTAGAAATTTTTTTCGGTTTTACCTTTTCCGATTTTATTCCCGATTCCCCCATTCCATCTTTTAAAAATCCCAAAAATTGAAACATTTCAAATTTGTTTTTTAATGTAAGCTTCATTATGCCACAGATGGATGTTAGAGGGCGTGTTCTCCATGATCTTCAACCGTCCTGGACTCACCACGGACGAGCTGGTCTCCCACTTCCTGTTCGTGCTCCAGCCCTCATACACAACTGAACTGCTCCAAATGCTCGTCCAGTTGGGCTGTTGCACGGTGTGCGAGAAGGTGCTGACGGGCATGTGCAAGACCGCTCCCTTCTCAAGTGGGTTTTGAGAATAACTTTATGAATTTTCGTAGTTAACGTTTGAATTTCGTCGCTTTTTAAAATATACATATCCCTCGATCTATCATAGGGTTTTCCAAAAATTTCCGGCACCCCACAAATTTCTAGTATAGCTAAAAATATTAAATTTTCAAAAATACATATTGGTCTAAAATATCAAAATTTCGCCTCGATGGTCGCCTCGCCCTTTCCAAAACCCAAATCCAGGCTATGGGCCGGCCTGAACTTAGCCAGAAAAATTTTTTCGCCTTTTCCTCCCTTCTCAATCCCATGAAAATTTTTTATTTCTCGTTTACAGGGGAGGTTATAGCTGATGAGTTCTTTGGCTATTCCTTTCTGTATTCAACCGTCCATTTGACCCAATGGTAATCTTGATAATAAAATTACCATTTTATAGGATTTGGCAAAATCCAAACGGTCAAATTCGTCAAAGCCAACACCGACGGAATGGAGAGATTGGTGCTATTCGGCGAGCACAAGTTGAAGCCGTTGTCCGAAGAGGAAAACAGAAGGGATCAACAACAACAGAATCAGCAGATTTGATCTCTGCAATTATCAATCATCCTATCTATTCAATAAATACATCGAATTTTTTCTCGAAATTACAAAACGAAATATTAATTTTAATAGAAAATTTTTCTTATAAACTGATGAATTTTTGCTTATCTTTTTCAGCAGAGAAAATTAATATTTTCCCCTAATTTTTTGCTTTTAAAAAATTCGATCATCTTATCTTCGGATATTATTCCATTAATAAATTTGTTATTATATTTTGGCAAGAGAACTTTTTTAAAGTAAATTACGGTATTTCTTGCCTTCATCTTACATTATTTCTAAATAGTGAATATTTGGGATTCATAATTTGAGGTTTTGAAGATACGACAATGTCGGTTTCGGCCGTGGAGAAGGAAGTCCAGTCATTGATCAACACACTTGGCTTCTTGGACAAGGGCGTGTACTATCTGGAACCCGACTGTTTCCGTGAGTTTTGCACAAAAATCCATTACAGTTGATTTTTGCTAGAAACGACATTCCTGCCTAATCCGCCGAATTTTTTGAAAATTAAGAAAATTGATTAATCTTTTTACATAAAGCTGAAAAATCACTAATTGGAATGCGGATGTCGGAGAAAATTTTGAGAATTTGATTTTTTTAAGAGAAAATGGGTCATTTTTTATGTTTTATTGCCTTCTTACCGCTTTGTATCCCCTCCTCTAAAATCGCCATTGTATGGACCCGATTTTACGTTAGGTATATGTTGTAGAATTATGTTGAGATCATTTGGACTAAATTAACGATTTTTTGAATTCTGTATTTTCTTGTCTATTCTAATTTTTGATCTTCTTTTTTTCACTTGCTCAGAAAATGTGCGTGATCTGATACGGTATCTGCACCGCGATGATCGCGTGTTCACGGTTCGGCGGTTGTGCATGAGTCACAACATTGTGAAAAACGATTTGGTGCCCATACTGAAAACCGAAGACGTGGACGACGAGCTGTTCGATGCGGCATTGAGGTGGTTTTCATATTGATTATCGATCGACAGACATGCTTTTCCATTGATTAGATCACAGTTTTGATCTTTGATCCCTAACATAGATCGTTGATCTTTCAGGCTTTGCGTGAACTTGTGTCAGCCAACCCTTCTGGTATTCGGTGGCAAACTGCCCGAGAACGATCCAGCCCAATGGCAGTTGTTCTACGAGTTGGAAAGCTCGTTGGTACGATCGTTAACCGCCTTCATGGATGCCACCATTTTTGGCATTTTCTGCAAGCATATCAAGCAGTACTTTGATCAGGCACTATCAATCGATCTTTTAAAAATTAATCGGTCGCTTTTTTCAGGATTGGGAGGATCGGACAGAGAAGCAGCGATTGTTGATCGAACGCATCTTTGTGCTGATCAGATACACGTTTGCCATCGGTGTGGAGAGTGCCAAGTACTTGTCGGTGGGTGATTATATAATTTTATTATTTTGAGCATACATTGTATAAAATAATACAAATTAATCTAATTATTAGGTTTTCTTTTTGAAGATGGTGATTTTAGTGGATTTATCGATTGATGGCGATCGATTGAATTCCAGGTTCCAGAAGTGGATCACCAAGTGCGCGAACGGGTCATCGTCAACTTTTTCACCTCCGGCTTTGACGCCGTGTTCCTGAAACTGTCCGGCAATACCACGGAGCGTGAGTTCGCTGCTTACATCGTGGCCATCTTGGCGCTGATCTTCAAAACCTCGGTAAATCTATTACGATTTATGATACTGCTTATCACTTGATTTCGAGATTGTATTTTTTAGTATTTTTTTCATTTTCTATGATTATTTAAATTTTAGCTACAGAAAATTTAATATTCTTTTTTTACATATCGATTGATTTATCATTTTTATATTATTTTTCTAGTTTTTATATTGTTAATTTTTATTTATTTTTTTTCAATTTAAAGAATCCATTGGCGATAGCACAGGAGGGCGATGAACGGCTGAAGGAGGCAGGCAAGGAAAGATTTGAACGGGAAGAGGCAGTCAAAATTGAGTTGGCCAAACGCGAGGAGATCAATAAACGGTAAGGATAGCCATAATTTAATTTAATTAAAATATTTTTGGAATTTATTTTATTTTTATCTCCTTTAAAGGATTCAGAATCGACGCAGCTTTTTGTCCGGTACCTTCGTGGTCAAGGGGCTCAAATCGTTGAACCCGGACAATGACTTTGTGTTGCGACGCCCCCCGCTGAGCACAACAAATTGCGGAAGTGACAACGCTATCGTCGCGGATGCCGCACCATTGCAGGTGGAGAATCTATAGACCCCCCCTCCGGAAATTAAAAAAAAATTTTTAATCCAAATTTTATTATCGAAACTCTCTTGAAAAATATATCGATTTTCTAGGCTTTTGCAATAATTAAAACCAGTATAATAAATTAAATTCCATAAACAAACTCGTCTAAAAACGGTTAAATATTTGAAAAGCGCCATTTTAAAGAGGTGATTGATTGCTGTTTTGATTTTTTTATCTCCATACCGATATTTACAGACGATAAAAAAAGAAAATTTCATTAAGACGACAATTCTTAATGAAATTTTTAATTTAATTTCAATAAATTTGTTAAAAACTATTACAATTTGAGGTGCTTGCGCAACGCAAGCGGCCTCGGAACCCTCCACGAAACAGGCGAGTGAACAATCTGGACGACCAATATCATCAGCAGAAGGACAACCAAAGCAACGACGACATGTTGCGGCAACACAACCTCAGTCCGGAGGCCATGTTGCGCATCCGCGAGTTCTGCTGGCGCCTGTTGACGGAGGGGCGCTACAACAAACTGATGCGGATGACCAAGGAGATGGTGAGCATAAGGGGGATCAATCCATTTAGTTTTTTATCGGAGACGCAACTGTCGCAAATCGCGAAAAAAAATTTTTTTATCTAATTTTTAATTTTAAACATTATATAAATCGACGAAAATATGGAAGAAATCCTAATCTAATTTGTTTAAAAAACTAATTTTATTTTTTGAAGGCCTTTATCAGTTCTAGCCGACAACAACAGCAACAGAAGCTCAATGAATTGCACTTTCTCACATTGGCCACATTCATGTCCGTTTTTATTTTTTATATATATTTTTTATTAGTTTTTTTAAAATATTTTTCTCAACTTTGAAGGAGTATTTTATTGATTTTTTAAATTTAAAAATAGCGAATTTTTCCCTCAACTGTTTAAATCCTACAGCTTAATTTTTAAGATATTTTTTCAATTTTTATTCACTTCTTTGAATAAAAAAATTGTTCGTTTAAAAAAATTTAAATAGAAATTGCTTTTTTCTCGTTAAGGATGTCATTTGCCCGGCATGCCCATCTCTCCTGCCAAACCGTGTCCCTGACCTTCTCCGTGGAGTTCTTCCACCAACTCACCTCCCACCTGACCAACTGCTTTGAGCTGATGAAAACAAATCGGGAGTTGGTCAGGAAGTATGCACTCAGCGCCCAGCACGCGATCAGTGCATTCCGGGAGCAGATGATCATGTGGGTTTTTGGACAGGGCCAAATTTAGGTTTTAAATTTTCAGACCTAAGCAGCCCGTAGACAGAAAGCGGCCTTGAGGGGGCGCTGTCAGAAAAAAAATTTCTTAGAGAAAACTTCGGAATTTTAGGCCCTTCTGTTAAAGAAAATGGCCAATTTTGGGGATGCCGGCGGCCCTGATAAGGACCGGCGGGGAAATGGAAAATTCAGTCTCTTTTCTTAAGAAACTTTGTCATTTCTTTAAATTTTCCTTTCCTTTTTTCTTCTCTTTCCTCCCCCGACCCCCTGAAAATTTTCAATTTTTCGGGCTTGGGCGTCCCCGCCCCCTTGCCTGCGGACCTGGACCTAACAAATAACAATAAGCTTATTGGATGCAGATGCAGCTAGACTAAAATCAGGATTGTGGACAGATTTTATTAATGCTAAACATTTATTCTTATTTTTACATTTTCTATCAAAATTTCCTCCAATCATGGAGGGAATTTCGGTCGATCCTTTATACTTAGAAAATTTTTTGCAATTTTGCTTCCAATTTCTAATATATTTAATTCATTTTTCAATAAAAATTAATCATTCTCACTCTTTATTTGTAAAGAATTTTATTTTCTTCCTTTTCCTTCAGGCTCAACTCCATCTCCAACTCGCAGTTCGCGGCGGACAAGGACTACTTCACAGCGTTCAGTTCCCAGATGTTCCAATTGGAGGAGTACCGCGAGTTGGCCGGCGGCATTCTAATGCATCTCGCACCCGCTGGAGCCACCCATCGGATGTTGCAGGTGGAAAATGCATAAAAATTAAATATGAAAATAAAAAGGAAAAAATCCATATCTTTTTGAAGAGAAATTCATGAAATTTTTTTAGGACCTGATAGTGGCCAATCACTATTTCCTCCATGTAATGGAGAAATGTGTGAAGCGAGGTGAACTGCGCAAAGTGCAGAAGCGAAAACGGCAAAAACGACGTCAAAAAGCGCAAGAAAAAAGACGCCAAAAGCAGGGTAAAAACCGGGGGGATATGAAAGGTTTTTTAAACAAAATTTACCATTCAAAAAAATTTTGGAAGGAAATATTGCAAAAAAAAATTGTACAAATTTCCACATTTTTGGGAGAAAGCTTAAGTGGATTTGAACCTACATGGCTTAACTTACCATTTCGGACGCTAAACATTTTATCAGTCCGATCAGGCAAATTGCGCAGTGCCGGTTCAATTCCCGACCATTTTTAAAGGATAAAAAGGATTTTTTCATTTTTATTGTCGTTAATTTCTTTTAAAAAATTCAGAAAAATCCGCAGCAAAGTCACAACTGATGGGCCCAGCAGAGTTGGCCACCCTGTGGGAGGAGATCAGTGTTGAGCTGTCCGACACGTTGGTTGGCGAGTTGGCGCCCAACGACAACGACGACACGAATCCCATTGATATGAAAATAAATGTGGACGATGACCAGTCCCAGTCAGTTTTTTTAACATGAACTGCACCATTTTTACATTTTAAAAAATTGAATAGATTTTTGTTAATTGTTCTAAATCCAAAATTATTCTTCTACAAGGAGCGGTAACCGGTAATAGAACTTCCATTTGGTAATTTTCTTACGAATTCACGGATTTTTTTAAATTTTCATAAAACAATTTACGCCCTGTAATCTAGCATACATAAGTGTAAAATTTTCGAAACTTTAGATTTTACCCTTCTTAACGCAGGGCATTTGCGCTACTGAAGGTGCGCGATGCGTTGAGAACACGACGGATTGCGGATGCGGTAATAATATTATTTTATTATATTTTACAGTTACAAGAACCTTTTACATATAAATCCATTCTACTAAAAAAAATTTTCTCAAATTTTGAAGGTCGGAATTTACCGTAGCGCGCGCGTGTTGTGGCCCGAAACTGGAAACTTCGGTGACGACGAAATGCGGCCCGAAGATGAACACCTTGCACTTCACGAGCTGTTCCATGCGGACATGGACACGGCTGCCGAGCTGTACGACAAGGCATTTCAAGAGGCATACGGTAGGAGTAGGACGGAGGAGGAAGCGAACGGAAGGAACATGATGATGATGACGGATGATGAGGAGGGAGACGAAGAGTGGGAGAAGGAATGGGAGAAAGACGAAGAAGAACATGGCGATGATGATAATAATATGGGTGAGGAGGAGGAGGAATTGAAGCAGGATCAGCAGGACCGGCACTTGGACGTGATGGAGAGCGCCTTCGACTTTGCCGGCTTTGTGTCCGCGTTCGCCAAACCAGCTGTCATCAATTGGTGGGTAGGAATCCGTGAAAATGACCCAGATTAGTAAAATTCGAACGAATTTATTTTACATAAGGAAATCAAGGAATAGGACTTTTCACGTTCTTGGTCTTAAAAAGTTTGCTTAGCATGATCACCACGTCATTTCACAATATTTTTAATTTTTTATTTAATTTTTAGGTACATTTTCTGCCTTCGCAACTACCGTACCAACCCACAGGAGGTCAACCTGGCCATCGCGAAGTTCTTCCACCGCGTTGCATTCGACCTGAAAAGTCCGGCACGACTTTATCTGGTCAGTTTTCCCCCAGAAAATCCAATCGAATCCGGACAATAGAAATATTTTAAAAAAATAGGGGAGATGTCGACCCGAATTTTTACGAAGGGTTACCTTTTTTGAATGTTTTTTAATTTCGATGTCTTTTGAGAAAACCGAATTTTTTTCTATTCTAATTTTCCGCACCGTACGGATACTCTTTTTTGATACTTACGAACGAGTGTAAGGGGGGAGGGGTCGACCCCTCCATTTTATATGATACAGACTACCATTTAGGTATTTTTTTATGAGCATTCGAGTCCTAGTTTTCGCATACCCGATTTTTATTCAGGCAACCCTGTTCAAAGTCCTGCTCGAGATTGGCAAGGAGGTCAACGCCGTGGTTTCCGCTGGCGACACCAACCTCCGTGCTGGCCATCCCCACTTTCGCCTCTTCGAGTTTGGCCACCATCTGTTGCGCAAGTTCTTTGCCCATTACGCGGAGCGCCAGAAAACTTCGGCCGGGGATGGTGGCGGCGGTCTGCTGGTCTGTGAGTTGTTGTTCTCCAAGTCGGCCCGGGAGGCGTACGAGCTGGAGTACGGCTACGGGGCATTCGAATGATCAATGATCCACCTTATTCTTCGCCCTATGGATTTTATCGATTCTCCCGATTTATTCGTTTTATTGATCTTTCATCTTTAATTAATTGATCTTTTATATTATTTTCTACCTGGATTCTCACACTTGCCGCAAATTTTGATCTTCACATTCACTTATTTGACCTATTGAGCTATCTGATTGTTTATTCTGGTATATTTTCACTTATCGATTGATTTTTATTGATTTATTACCATTATTATTATTATTATATTCATGTAATTTTTTTTCCTTAAATTGTTTATGGTTTGTCCATAAAACCCGGTTATCTCTCATATTAATCATTCTCTATAATCTCTGATCAGTGGTCATCTTTCGACCAGCTTCCCTGTGACGATGTTGTTCTCCATGTACGTGCTGGAGATGTTTGTGCTTGTGGGTGTCTACGTGGTATTGCTGCTGTGCTCCTTGGGCATGTTCTACTATGGCGTATATCGACCGTAGGAGATTTATTAATTTTAAAACTTTTTAGGAACTTTAAAGAAAAAATAAAAACATAGGGGTAACTATTTTTTACATAAACTTTTTAGGGAAAAATAAAAAATGGGGTCGAAACATCTCTTGTTTTAAGAGAAACAGGATTTCATCATCAGTTTTACCATACATAAGGATCTTGAAAACCCTCAGGATCACCCAAAAAAAAAATTCGTGATAAATTTCAAGGATTTTTCTCCGCTTTATTCTTTGTCTTTAATTTCAGCGAATTTTATTCATTTTAGGATTCGGTGATACTTAAAAAATTATCGGCCACTTTTGAGAATTTTCCTCTTTTAAAGGTTCTGTTATGCCCTGAGGCTGGTCTGGTCTTTGTTCTACTACGCCACTCTGCTGTTTGGTCTCTACTGCATGTTCAGCATGGTGTGGCCCTACCTCCTCAACGGTCGGCAAGCTGTTCAGGCAAGTTTCATGTGGAGCTTGCGCTAATACAGAACAGCGGATTCACGAAACACCGAATTCCGCACTTTCCGTTTTTTCGTTTTAGGCGTTTTGTCGTTGCGTTTTCCTTTTAGGGTCTAAAATCATTTTACTGCAGTTTTTTTTTAAAAATTGCGCCAAAAAAATTTTCAGGCGGTGAACCGGTCCGGTTCAGCAGGGACAAATACCGATGACGATGGTCAACCGCTCTTCCTGTACACCCTATTAAACCGTGTCGACTTTGAGGCCATATTGCGGACGGCCAAAATGCTGATCAGGGGCATCGCCAGGATTGTTGTGGCCATCACGGAATGACTGATCAGATCAACAGCTGATCTCTGATCATCCCCGGTTGTTGGTAGGTGCTTTTTTTTTGTTCTGAAATGTCCGTCCCTGATACCAAAAAAAGAAATAAAATTAGCCACAGAATAAGCCTAATCCCTTTTGAATTGGACCAATGTGAAAAAATTATGGCCGAATGGCCAATTTCATATTTTTTAAATAATTTTTTTGACAATAGAGTACTTTATATCTTTTTTCCACTCATTTTATTGAGTTTTGAGTCTATACTTATAGTTGTGATGCGACACTTGAGAACTCGCACTCGGGTACCCGATAGTTGAGGATCCCTGAACTCGATTCTTTCTCCCCGAACCCGACATTTTCACGAAAAAAATAAATTCTAAAAAACAATCCTGACTTTCAAAATATGTAAAAATCCTGATTTCAAGCCTAATAACACCTACAAAAAATTCATTTAATTTAAATTTAAAGTTTTGGGTTCTCAAATGTCGTGTTCGAAACCTCAATTGTCGGTTCCCCAAATGTCGGGTCCTCAAGTGTAGGATCCTCAAGTGCGAGTCCTCAAGTGTCGGCGGCTAACCCTTATTGATATTTTTTAATAATTTTTTTTTCAGATTTTTTTCTCCTCACACCATTTGCTGGGCTGTTGCTGCTGGTATACTCTAGTGCCTTCTACCTACTACATTGATACACCTACCATACCATACCGTATATACCTATGTGCCTATCATATACCCCGTCATGCTTTCCTCTACCATGGTTTACGAATTTCATATTGTGTTTTTTTTGTATCATTGTGTTGTTGTTCTCAATCCACATTCATCCCCTTTTGATCTGATCGGCGGGTAAAAGGAATTTTGCAAATTTTCCTGTAAATCAATACTAAACGACCAATCGATAATAATCAATCGATAAATTGCTGTTGTATTCTTAAATTTTTTTATAATTTTTTTTTCTCGTTTTTTTCGACAGAAAATGAGTGAAAAACAACAGCAGGATGATGTGGAGCCCAAAGTTCCAATAGAAGAGAATTCCGTGTCCAACTTGGCCACAAGGGATGAAAGCACCAGCAACAGCAGGTGGGTGCGGGTTGGTGAACTTTTCTGATCCCTTTCCTGGCATTTTACCTTAATAACGTTGGGTTTTGATAGCTGACAAATGGGCTATTCATTTGAAACTTTTAATCCATTTTGAATGTCTTGGAGATGTAGCGGGTTTGGATCGGTAACCCGAACATTTGCCAAACAAGAGGGGCTTTTTGAACCAACTGGAACGACTGGTTTGAAACCAAAAACATCCAACCCATTCAATGTATGCTTGCTTAGATCGTGTTGTTTAGCTTCAAAAGATGGTCCAAATGGGTAAAATTAAAAGATCCGCGAACATTTTAATCGATGTTTTGATCCCTTTCAACCAACACGTTTTATTATTGTTGAGTTAGTTATTTGACCAATGTTTGGTTCCCCGATTCCACCATATAAAATCGGAGAGCATCATATCATCATTAGTTATTGGACAGAAAAATTTATATCGAATAGGATGTTTAGTAATTGTGAATTTGTATTTTTCGAAATTTTTTGCCAATTTTTTCAAGGGACGCTCCAATGGCTGACGCAAACAACGAGGACGCGGACGCATCGCAGCCGCAGGAATCGGCAAAGAGTGAGGAGGAGTTGCGCGCAGAGGCGATGACACAACTCAAGCAGCTGGGCAACATGTTGTTGCGTCCATTTGGGCTGTCCACGGACAGTTTCGAGATTGCGCAGCAACCGGGCGGGAGCTACAGTATCCAAACGAAGACGACGGGGAGCGGAGGCGGAGGTGCCGGAGACGGAAGCGGAGGGCCAACCGACGAAAGTTCAGGAGACGGAAAATCAGGATAAAGGTGGGCTATTAATCCTGATATGAGGATTGAGGAATTTTCGAGTTGTTTGTCAGATAAAATTTCATTTTAAAAAGACCCTAAAATTAAAAATAGTCATTTAGGGAATCATTTTCGACGAGAATCCGCCAAATCTAACTATTTTTATTCGAATTTTTATTTTTTTTATCTGAATTCTGATGAAGTTTTGACCATTTTCGAATCAACCAATTCTTTTCAAACATTCAAATTCGGCAAATATTTGGCCGATGTGATAATAGCTGAAATTGAATACGTTTTTCCAATTTAGTGGATGCAAATTTGCGGGTTTTTCATCCCAATTTATTGGATTTCCTCCTTTCAGCAGACGATCAGCTGCGCGAGACTATTGCCTTTATTGACATTGGTGATCAATGATCAAATTTTTGAACCTTTTTGGTGTATGTATTCAATGAACCATTGATAATAAAAGCGATAAAATCATCAAAATTTGAGTGATAATTTGCCATTGTCCGTTTTTTGTTGGTGTACTGCTCGAACTTGATGCCGCTCTTGTGCTGCTGCCCCGACGGCTGGGCCTGGGCTGACCGCGGACGGCGGCGCTGCTCAGGTTGAACCGCTCGGCCAGCTCGTCCACGTCCATGCGGTTGCACAGGTTTCGGTCCGCGCAACAGCAGAACCGCGAGTGGACCAACCGTGACGGATCCAATCGTCTGGAAATTTTTTGAGGATTTTCGCAAATTTGTAATTTTCCCCTTCGACCAAGGCCGAATCCGGACAAAAGGATACCAAGAAAGACTTGGTTCCATTCTTTGGGGTATTTTTGATATTTGACCAATATCCTTGATATTGGTCTGGATCCAGAAATGATAAAAAAATTTCTTAAGGAGAACTGAAAAATTCTTGAAATTTTCTCACAAAACATACTATGTTATGTTCTATGTTTTAGTGGTGGTCCTGACTTTTTAGCAAGTCTGCCCTTGGAGGAGATTTACGGACTTGTTTTGAGTTTTTTAAATAAAATTACAAAATACCAGGGAACCAAGACCTAGGGATTCTTTGGAACCCTTGATCCGGCCTTGGGCAATTGTCATTTTTAGATTCTTGCTACATGATGCCTCCAATTGTAGGAGAAATAATGAAATTATGGCATTTTTCTCGCAACTTCCGGATTCAGTGACAACAATCAACCAACTGACTCTGATCTGAGTTTGTTGCGGAACGTGTTGGCAACCGCGGCGTCCAGCTGGGCCAATTCCATGCACGGCCTGTGCTCGGGCCAAAACCCTCGGGCCACACAGTGCTCTATGATTGAAGTGGGATTGAAATCGAAAAAGTTGCGCCATTTAGCACAATATTGGCCAACAATTTCTAACAAAAACGTGTGAAAAATATTCCGAACCAATTAGCCGAATATCTTGGTGCGGTTTAAGCATTCGCAACTCTTATTTGTATACATACACATATTTACTATAATTCGGGCGTCCATTTGACGCACTTATTAAAAAGAATTTAGGATTTATGAAAAGAGTGCTTACGTCGATGTACGCAGAAGCGGTCAAAGTAGTGGGCTAACGTTGGTTGCGACGATTTGTAGTGGTTTTCGGACGTCCTCAGGGCGTAATACTCGCCGTAACAGATCTGTGTAATATTGTACACTAAACTGATACCATATACCGTATGCTCTCTAATCGAAGGACCCCTTCTATTGGTTTACAACATTCTCCCAATGATTTTCCGTCCAATTACAGAGGTCCATTCTATTAGAGAGAATACGGATTATACGACTGCATTACGGTGTACGGTTTCATCTCTTCTTGACGATTTTTACTTTTATTTTGGCGCCTTCCATTTTTAAAAGCCACTTTTGTCCAATGATCATTCAAAAAAGAGATGAAGAAGTGTACATTTTTCCAATTTAAGCTTTTCCCCATCATCTTGGTACGATCGACCCTCGCCTAACCCCCTGAAACAGAGTTGGGGTCTGTTCGCCACGGGCCAATTCGCCGTGAGCGGCACTAAACTGGCCATAACTTTTTTCCAGAAACTATTTTGAGAACTGCTCTTGGTACTTGGTATGGATAGATAGCACTGAATATCTATGCTACGAAACTGCAAAAAGACCATCCGAATTGGCCAAGTGGTAAAAAAAAGTTATGGCCAGATCTTTGTACACAGATCATAAAATCACGGTGTGTATCTAAGATCTGGCCATAACTTTTTTACCACTTGGCCAATTCGGATGTCTTTTTCGCAGTTTCGTGGCAGACATTTAGGGCTATCCATCCATACCAAGAACGGTTCTCAAAGTTGATTCTGGGAAAAAATTTATGACCATTTTAGTGTTGCTCGCGGCGAATTGGCCCATTCCCCCTAAAACAGTCTTGCTGGTTCAGCAGTACCTGATCAGGCTCACACTGCGTTTGTCGACTGGGCTGAACAGCCTGGGAGTTGAAGCAGGTCAGCAGTGTGGAGGAGGGGGAGGAGGAGATGGAGCTGGTCAGGCACATGATGGAGCACAGCAACAGAAACAGCAACAACAACAACAACAGAAACAAGCATGACACCATCTCATATGTAATAAAAATTGCAATCTGTGTGACTGTTAAGAAAAAAATTGGGACAACCACCAAAAAACTGCGCAACATGCGCAAATCGAAAAAGTTGCAGTCCTAGCGGCCCAAAAGTGGCACTCAACAGTAAACAAAATATAAAAAGTTGTGCTTCTGGATAAAGAGAAAATTTTGCGGTGTTGAGCAAGAAAAAGTTGTAGCCTTTGAGAAAAGCCAAAGATTGCGCTTTATATATGTCAGAAAGTTGCGGAACATTGTGGGTTGAGTGAAGCAAAGTTGCACAACTTGAAACTTAGGGATAAGCCAAAAAGTTGCAGCCTATTGATGGGACAACTCATCCCTCTTCTGTGGATAGGCCAGAAAATTGCGGTTGCGCAACTTGAGGAGTCTTGGATAGGCCGGGAAGTTACTGTATATGACAGCAACTCATCACAAGCTACCCCAGCAGGAGGAAGAACACACACACACAGATAGGTTGGGGGATGGATTACCGCCGATAAAAGTCGCATAATGCATGAATGTCATATGTATGCTGATGATGAGGATGACGACAGGCAATGTTGGCCGCCGGTAACCGATGGTGGTGGTGATGCGTGAAATTGGAGGCCAATGAATTGGCGATGAGGGATGGGCGGATGGGGCGGGCACATCGCCATGGGGACCCACCCGGGACCGGGGAGTTCATAACTTGATTGTCTCCTTTTTCCCAAATTCGATTTCATTGGCACAATGCCATGAAGTCGTGTGGAGGGTTTAGCTAATAGGAAAACAAGGCTTTAATAGTCTAAAAATTGTACCGAAAAGGTCTAAAAGCGGAAAATGTTCAAAAAGTTCGAGAACAACTTCAATAGCTCAAAAAAATGTGAAGTAGCTCTCCCTTCCTCCATTATATTACAAAAATATAAAGTTTAATTATAAAGAAGCCATAAAAGATTGATCTATGAGTAAAATGAGCACCATGAATTTTTTTGTGTTTTTGTGGTACCGAATGTTAAAAAAAACCCATCCAAAAATCGAAACATGCTTAAAATGGGTGTTAAAATTCAATGTAGAATTTATTTTTTTAAATTGCGAAAAATTGATCAAAAACCACCGAAATTGGATCCAAAACGCGTCATTCATCCATCTTCACCACACCGGGGCCATGCCCTCCGGAAGCACTTCCGCGCGCCTGCACAGCTCCGCGTCGTCGTAACGATGCAGGCGCAACTCGCGCGTCAGCGTGCACAACACGGCAAGCACACCTTGGCGAGCGGCAAGTCTGCGAAAAGAGAACGCATTATACGCTTGGGAGGGATGATGTCGTGACTCGTGACTCTCTATAACTCGGTACAGTGTCACACGGAAGCGACACTCTAGACTCGGTACTCGGTATAGTAGGACACAAGGTAGCGATACACTATGACACAGTAGTATAGTGCGTTGTAGACTAGGACCCATTATATTGGACACGGACTCTTGGATATGGTAGCATAGTATACGGTAGAGGGAAGTGGTAAATTGGAAGATGGTATTTTTTGATTCTTGTCTTTGATAGTACTGTACTCTTTTTAGGATACGGTAAGTAGGTTGCGAAACTACTCCAGGATAATTGGGACACACTGTTATCACCAGGACATGGTACACTAGGATATGGTGGTTTGTTTTGGGTGCCATATATGTATCTTGTATCTGGATGCCCTCTGGGGAAGGGGGTCTATTAGAGGTTTCCACCAGGGTTTCTTCAGAGGAGAAGGGGGTCTATTGGAGGGAGAGCTCCTAATGAGAGGTGAGGACTTAATAGAGGTAATACGGTATGTTTACGTTCCTAACGAAACGCACTTGTTCACCATCATAACAATCATTGCGCCAACCTGCAGTTGGCACGTTCCACCAGCGCCACATCGCCGCACTTTTGCAGGCATTGCGCGCGCGAATGCAGGCCCACTTTGGAGGAGGCGCGGTCGTGCACAAACACCGAGCCGCGCTCGTCCACACACAGCGCGCCCGGCCGCTCGCACAGGCCCAGCATGCGGTCGGACACAATGTTGGAGCCGTACACGGACACCGAAAGGCGGGGAATTTTTATCACGAAATTCGTCCCATCAAACCCTTCTGGAACTCCGGTTATCCTACAACAAGGGCGTCGCCAGGTGGGGGCCCGGGGTCCCTGCCCCCC
>LDKF01000112.1:65187-126697 GCA_001026735.1 Rotylenchulus reniformis | reverse complement strand
GTTGTCCGTAGTCGAGTTGTCCATAGTCGAGTTGTCCGTAGTCGAGTTGTCCCGACACCCTTTTTCATGAGCATTCTCTCGTTTCAACGAACACTTTTTCGTTTCAAATAAAAAATCCATTCCTAACTTTTAGGTAGAAAAAACCGCTGCCCTACGATTCGTCCAACCTACGATTCGTCCCTCCAGCCAAAAACCTACGATTCGTCCAAACCTAATTAAATATCAGTATATGAGATTTTGTTTTTAAGTATTTAAAAAAAAATTTTGCGGCATCCCCCATGGACATCCCCCATGGACATCCCCATCAAAAATGAAATTTGAGCGGCGAAAAAGACAAATGATCCAACAGAACGCCAATGTGTGCCATAATTTAAAACTGATGCATTAACGACCAATCCTATTGAAAAAAAGAGTTCGAAAGTCTGACAGGCCTATTCCCTATTTTCCTTCACCTATGAAATTTTCATTGGCTATACTGCTGTTGGTGGCCCCCCTTTTTTGGAAAAAATTTTGATGTCCCAAAAATGGTCCAAAATCACATCCTAGGGTCAGTTCTTGACGCTGAATCCGAATCTGACGTCCGTTTTGACCTAATGCGTCATCTGACGTCACTTTTTGACGTCGAAATTTTTGACGTCAAATTTTTTTTTCAAAATAATGACGTTCTAGGGCCAGTTTTTAACGCTGAATCCGAATCTGACGTCCATTTTGACGTCCGACGTCATCTGACGCAACTTTCTGACGTCGGAAATTTTTTTTTCAAAATTTCATTTTTAGATTATATGACCCGGCTATCCTTCATAGTGCGTGGGGTGCTTAGGCAACCATACGGTTCAATAGGTGCGGGCTGAAAGATGATTAATTTTTAATTAATAATCTTAATGTTGGGCTCGCCGAAGGCGAGCCCAACAATAAAATTTCTAGTTAAAAATTAATCATCTTTCAGCACTCACCTATTGAACCGTCTAGCTACCAGTACTATGAGCCGGTTAAATACATTTTCTCTTTTTGATTTCTTTGCATAAAATTAAATTTTGAAAAAAAAATTTTTGACGTCAAAAATTTCAGACGTCAAAAAATTGCGTCAGATGACGTCGGACGTCAAAATGGACGTCAGATTCGGATTCAGCGTTAAAAACTGGCCCTAGAACGTCATTATTTTGAAAAAAAAATTTTTGACGTCAAAAATTTCCGACGTCAGAAAGTTGCGTCAGATGACGTCAGACGTCAAAACGGACGTCAGATTCGGATTCAGCATCAAAAACTGACCCTAGGATGTGATTTTGGACCATTTTTGGGTCATCGAATTTTTTTCCAAAAAAGGGGGGCCACCAACAGCAGTATTACCTTTTCATTTTTCTTAAGTAAAAATATTTAATTATGTCCTGAAATTTATTGCTTAGGAATCAGAATGTTGTGAAATGGAAAATAAATCGAGATAATGGAAGCGCAAATTTTCAGATTTGTAATAAAATGAATAAGCGAAAATTGAGCTCAATTAAGCGGGAGTGCGCCCAAAAACGATGGGAAACCCAGCAACCAAGCGGGAGAAGACAAAAAACGCCATTGAGGCCAGGATAAAAAAAAGTAAGTTGAAAATTTCAGATTTTTTTTGGCCATATTTCTATTCATTAATTTATAGGGGCAGAACAGCGGGAAAAAGGCGTGGAGCAGAACAGCAGCGAAGAAGACACCACGGACGAAGAGGCAGCAACGGCACCGAGTTCCAGCCAGACATCAATGACGACACGGCATGAGGAGTGCCGCCAACGAATACAACGGGCCGAGCAAGAACTCCACGAAACCCGAAGACAATTGGCGGCAGAAAGGGAACAGCGGCAAGCAATCCAACACCAAAATGGTTTGAAATTTTTTGAAAAATCCGGGGTTTGGTAGGTCATTTTGATACTAATTTTTCAGAAAAATTATCATCCCGTTCGGGCAAAAACACCCCTTCAAAATCAAGCTAGAGAGCTGGTTTTGGGCTCATTGGATAGCCCAGAATCTGTAGATGTTTCCGCCCCAGCAGACCCAAAACCGGTTTCAAATGTAGAAAAAAAGTTATGGTCCAATTAGTGAGGGAAGGTCGGGTTCGGAAAATCAAAAAATTTAACCTAGCAAAAACTGGACCGCGAACGGATCATCAGCTTCCGGACAACGGCCGATCAATTCCACCAACACATGCAACAACACTTTGCCGCCCACTGCACAACACCGAAATTCCATCATCTCGTCCATCACGCATCCAAGTTCGCTGCCGATCACGGGTTTGGGGCCTGCTGAGTGAACAGCCGATGGAAAGGTTCCACGCCGACTTCAACAATGCCCTTGCGCGGAAGGCCAACACAAAGGACATGTACGACATCCTGATGTTCTGCACTCGTGAGTCCCTGCTGCGCAATGCCATCTTTGATGCTGGAGAAATGTGATAGGTCGTTTTTAACTTAGCAATTGTACAAACATTTTTTTCAAAAATTGTTATTTTTTCATTTTTTTGTTTTATTTGTTTGTTTAATAATTTTGTTTGGTTAATAATAAAAATTTAATTGCCCAAATGTTTCTATCCTTACTCCATTTTACATACATAATATTAATTTTGGTGGATTTTTTTGTAATTTTATTCATTTTGCTTCATTTTGCATTTTCTGCATCCGCCATGATCGATTGCATGGGCTGGGATCCGAACCGGCCATTCGTCGGGTGGAGGACATTTGGCTATTCCACTGTGCTACGAGCGCAGAGCAGCGAGAGTGTAGGGAAGTGAGGGAAGATCGTTTGTTTATCCTATTTGAATCATTTTTGGCGATATGTTTACGCCAAATCTTTTTTGCCGCTCAAATTTCATTTTTGATGTCCATGCCCCAGCTATGCATAAAGGATGAATTTTTTGTTTTTAGCATTAAGGGTTTTTATCTTTTATCGGAGCGAAATAACTCAAAGATTACACAGGGGTGGCAAGTTTTTTTTTCTGAAAAAAAGCATCTGAGACCCTAAAAAAAAGCATTTCGCTGAGGCTTTTCCACGAAATAAAGCATAATTTTATAAAACTTTAAAATCTCTTTTTGACTAATGTAAATTAGAATTTTTAAGGAAAAATGTTGCAAATATGAATGAATTCTCGTTGCAACTAACAAAGATGTCTATTAGCGGACCTTATTTCTGCTTTTTTTTGCAAATAAATTTTCGGGAGGGCGGCGGTCCCGATAGGGGCCGCCGGAGAAAATTTTGAGAATTTTCGACCATTTTCTTAAGAAAATTTATCATTTTTGGTTTCAGCATCGGAGAAAATTTTGATTTTTTTCTGAAAAAATTGGTCAATTTTTAAGATATCTCTTGGAGAAAATTCACTATATGGGATACCGGCGGCCCCGATAGGGGCCGCCGGAGAAAATTTGAAAAATTAATGCTTTTTCCTTAAGAAAATTGGTCGTTTTTAAGACATTTTTTTTGAAGAAAAGCCATAGTGTGAGGTGGCGGCGGTCCCGACAGGGGCCACCGGAGAAAATTTTGAAAAATAAGTGCTTTTTTTCTTAAGAAAGTTGATCATTTTTATGGAATTTTAAGGGAATTTTGAGAAAAATTCGTTCAGACCCCAAAATAAAGCAAATGCTTTAAAAAAAAAGCAATTTTTAATTTTCCAAGCATGGGACCCCCTCCTAAAAAAAGCCAAATGCTTTAAAAAAGCCGACTTGCCACCCCTGAGATTACACACAATTAGGTTGAATCAGAGAAAGAGGATAGCGTTTTTTCACATTCTCTGCAGGAAATTCAAATGCTGTGTTTACGCCATAATTATTTTCTCTGTCTGTCTTATGAGACCAGAGAAAGAGAATAAGGAAATATTACATTGAACATAGAAATTTGAAAACAATCGCTTCAATAATCGGAGAAAAAGTTTCATGCTAAATACGAAAAACCGGCCCTTTCATTGCGGGACCTACATGCGGCATCCCGGCTATGCATATGATGATTTGGTTTTTTGGCGGTTTGGACGAATCGTAGGTTTTTAGCTGGAGGGACGAATCGTGCGAGGACGAATCGTAGGTTGGACGAATCGACAGGGCGCCAGAAAAACAATTTTACTACACTAAACTACAAAAACATGTTGTTATCCTAGATCTGTACCGCTTGACATTTTTCAGATTTTTTATTTTAAAAAGAATTTTGGTGCATTCCATCCTATCGCACGGTGGTCGAGGTAATGGAGTGGATTCGGTGTGTAGTAGAGCGGGGTTCGAACTCCATGGAGGCGAATTAATTTTTAGTTTTTAAGGATTTTTGAACCTCCCTCAAAAATTAAAAAAATTTAGTCCATACTTTAAAGATTGATAAATGATAGCATACTTACAGATTTTTAGAAGAATTATTAATCGAAAAAAATAATTTAGTCGAAAATCGATAATTTTTTGATGAGTAGAAATCAATAAAAAATTGTCTTAAATCGTTAAAAAAAAATTTGATAAATTTTTTAAAAAGATACCGATCTCTAGTTTTTTAACTAGAGATAGTGTAATAATAGCCAGTGATATATGATCTGAATATTGCATCCAATTACATAACAAACCGTAACACGGGATAAAGTATTAACATACCAAACATAAAAGTAAGGTAACATTGAAGAATAACAAGCAATCACTACTAAAGGAAAGGGTGGGAGTAGTGACACGTATATATTTGGGCGGATTTCTCCCCATTATTCAGTTCATTCGCTCATTGTCTTTTCCCTTAATAAAACTATTCTTCTGTTCTTTTTCTCTTTGGACAGCACTAGGGGTTGTCCCACAAATTAGTACTATAGACATTTTGAGAAAACACCTACCAACTTCACGTACCAGTAGGTAAGGGGGGCAATGGTGTCTTTTACCTGTCCCGAAAATTTTTTTCAGTAAAACCCCATTTTTTACGATTCCGCGCTTCTCTTATGGGTTTTCGGGGTTGCCGAACACGATGGCGCACTCAGTTTTTCGTGATTCGAACATTTTTAGACCAAAAGTCTAAAAGTCGAACAAAATTTTTTCATCTATTTTTCAGTTTCGCGCTGCTTTTGGGGTTTTTCGATGGTGCTGAATCCAAATCTGATGTCAGTTTAATCCCATTATCATGCCAATATCTAAGATTATACAAATATTATTTGATTTTTGTCAAACTTTGATTTTTAAATTTTTCTTTCCCAAAACGTTTTATAAAAGTTTCATGTTAATTTTATAATTACTTAAACTTCTGCTATTTTTCTTCTGCTATTTTTTTGTAAAATTCTATGCTTTCTAGAATTTTTTGTAATGGATATCTTTCAATTTTGTGATCAATTTTCTTCTACTGAGCACACAATTGCTTACATGCGAAACCGCGGACTCTTGCGCCAAATTCCACCTATTTGTGGTCGGAATGGATGTGAAAGGCGCATGACAATGGTCAAAGCGAGTGATTTTCCAACTGATGGGTATCGCTGGCGATGTCCTACCCACAAAGGACGTGCATTGTCAATTAGGGACGGGTCTTTCTTCCAAAATGCACATTTTTCACTCCGGAAGGGGCTTATGATAGGATATTGCTGGGCACTTAGTAAGTATTTGAGAGCTTTTAATCTATCACACATTCATCGACACTAGGTGTACCGCTGCATACCCAAGTTCAAATGCTAGGGATTCAAAAAAAAATCGCTAATCGATTGGAACAATTTTTATCGCGATATATGTACCGTTGATTTTATTCGTTTCTTCACTTTATAATCCTTTTTACATTTTATACTTTCTATAGCTTTTATAAAGCGTTTTGGGAAAGAAAAATTTAAAAATCAAAGATTGACAAAAATCAAATAATATTTGTATAATCTTAGATATTGGCATGATAATGGGATTAAACTGACATCAGATTTGGATTCAGCACCATCGAAAAACCCCAAAAGCAGCGCGAAACTGAAAAATAGATGAAAAAATTTTTGTTCGACTTTTAGACTTTTGGTCTAAAAATGTTCGAATCACGAAAAACTGAGTGCGCCATCGTGTTCGGCACCCCCGAAAACCCATAAGAGAAGCGCGGAATCGTAAAAAATGGGGTTTTACTGAAAAAAATTTTCGGGACAGGTAAAAGACACCATTGCCGGTAAGGGGTACACGTATAACCTAGTCACGTAATAAAAACACGTGAAAAATACTGCACGTGACCTCAACAAAAGACCAGTAGAACGCATCGCGTACTTCATGAAGTTCGTGCACGTATTACAGGAAATTTTGTGAAAATACTGACCAATTTACGTACACGTGTACTCACTTACTAAAAACACGTGAAAACCTGATACACGACTTAGTACGTGTTCAAAAAAACAAGTAGCCAGTAGTGTTAGGAAGAAGACCAAGACCGGTACCAAGACCGTGACCAAAAACAGGGCACCAAAATCAAGACCGGTACCAACCAAGATCGGGCCCTGGTTTAGTCTTGGTCCGGGTCCCGGTCTTGGCTTCCGAAAAATTCTCAGTCCCGGTCTTGGGTCTTGGCATCGAAAAAATTTTGGCCTTGGGTCTTACAAGGAAACATTTTCTACTGTAAACAGGAATTCGCATATTCTGACACCACCGTTGTGTAGAGCCTGATCGATAATAATAAGGAAGTGACAACCTTTTTTGCCACAAACCCTTGGTTAAATTTTTAAAATATTTTTTCCGCGTGCTTTAAGCACGGGTCCGTGGGTGAAGGTGCCCAGTCTTTGTTTGGTAAATCATTTGCTTTTAAATTTTTACAAAGATCTGATTTTGTTATTTCCGTTAATACACATCTTTTCATAAAGACTAAAATTGGCTATCTAATTTTTTGAATTTCTTTAAGATTTTAGGAATTTTTCTAACAAAAATAATTTTTAAAAATTAAAAATTTTTAATATTTTTAAAGGAATTTTTAAAATCAAAAAAGACTAATAAATTGGAAATATTTTTCTGCATTTTTTTCTTTATTAATTTTAATTTAGCGAGCTTTTTTATTTTTTTGTTGGCCAAAGGACATTTTTAGCACCCACGGATCCGTGCTTAAAGCACGCGGAAAAAATATTTTAAAAATTTAACCAAGGGTTTGTGGCAAAAAAGGTTGTCACTTACTTATTATTATTATTATCGATCAGGCTCTACACAACGGTGGTGTCAGAATATGCGAATTCCTGTTTACAGTAGAAAATGTTTCCTTGTTAGTCTTTAGCATTAAATCACTATCTGAGATCTGAACCTGATATGATTTTTAATTAAACAAAAATATTTGTAATCATTGTTAATTAGTAAGTACTACTGGGGTGACCGACCGACCCTATAGTGGGGGGGGGGTCATGGCAGCTCGAACCCTTGACAACTCGAACCCTGTTCAAGCGTGATAACTCGGCTTAAACGCAACCAAGAAAATTGCTCTTGGTGTGAAAAGATAGGTCTAAATGTCTGCTACAAACTTGCAGAAAAGATCATCCGAATTGGCCAATTCCAAAAAAAGTTATGGCCAAGATAATCACTTGTGTCAGGAAAAAGGCAAATACGAGTGATTATCTTGACCATAACTATTCTTGTATTAGACCAATTTAGATGGGCTTAGACTCATTTTGTAGCTAATTTAATTCTCTATTTTTTGACACCAAGAGCATTTTTCTTGGTTGCGTTTAAGCCGAGTTGTCACGCTTGGAATCAGCCAGGGTACGAGTTGTCAAGGGTTCGAGTTGTCAGTGACCCATAGTGGGGAAAATCCAAAGTTCTAATAAGACAATGCAAAAAAGGAGCAGAGAAAACGAAAATTATGCGTCTCTGACGTGTTACTCTAGAAGAGCGGGCTCAGAAAGACCGAATTCCGCGCTTTACGGTGTTTCGTTGTTGGTGTTTGTTTTGTAATTTTGAAATCAAATTTTCGTTTCAATAATTTTCACCTTGAATTTTTTCAAATGACTATTGGGTCGTTTAATCACCCCAGTAATATTTGAATGTTTACTAAAAATATATTTAAAAAATTTAGTAAAAAAAAATATTTTTTAAATGCTGAAATGAACATTGAGGCCAAAAAATCGTGACTAAAAACAAAACTGGACCAAGAAGACCATTGCTCAATCAAGACCAAGACCAGGGATGAGAATCAAAACCAAGACCAGGTCTTGGACCAAGACTTGGTTTTGGTCACGGGCCATGGTCTTGGTCACGATTTTTCGAAAATTCCTAAAACTAGTAGCAGTATACGTACCTCACGAAGTTCGTGTACGTGCTATGGCACTTGGCCGATCTCTAATTTTAACATCGATTTTTTGAGCCATATATAAATTGACCATTTTGCAGATTTCGTCCAAAAAATATTTTTTAAAAAATCTATAAAATCAATAAAATAAAAAATCGATATTCGTCATATGATGATGATCAAGAACATGACCAGGAGAACGATGCCGAGAATCTTGAGGCCCTTGGACCACCAGCGGGACTTTTTGGGCCTATTAGCCCAATGGTCATCATCGAAATTGTCGTAGTCCGCATAATCGCCATAGGGCGAATAGGAGCCATGGCGGTATTCGTTGTAGGGGACGTATCGTCTGATTTGGCCTGAATTTATCAGAATTTTTTCAAGCAAATTTTTTTTTGAAAAATCAAATTTTTTGTGTAAGTCAGAAATTGTTGGAATTTTAATTTTCTGATTGTTTTTCCATTAATTTTTAGAATTTTTTTTCTTACTTGTTAGTTTTCTTAAGGCCAATTTAAAAATCGAACCCAAAAATTGAAGGCAAAAAAACTGCAAAATGTGCCAAAAAGTGAAATTTTAAAAATTTTTTCAAAATTTTTCATTGAACCCATATTTTATGGAAGTAAAAATTTGGCCATTTCGAGCCTTAAAATGCACAACAGATTTTTTTGATAAATTTTTCCTTTTTGGTTTTTGAAATTTTATTTATAAATAATAACCCAGATATGGTCTTCGATTTCGTGATCTTCGGCCTCTGCCTCGAACTTCATAAGAATCTGCTGCAGGTCTACGTCGTCGGAATTTGCCCTTCCAGGCCTTGTCCTCTAAAAAAAATTTTATTCTGATTTTTTTGGGAAAAATATTTTAAAAGATTTTTTTAAGCCCAATTTAGATCCATTTTCAACAATTAAACATAATTTTTAATTTTTTAAACCATTTTTATAAAGATAAAATTGAAAAAAAAAATTAAAAAAATTATTATTTTTTACTTTTTCCGTACACTCACTGGAAAATTCCGCACGAAATTTGTAAAGAATTTTTTTCTTCAAAAATACCAAAAATAATTTTCCCGTAAATTTTTTCACCATTTTTCGGCAATTTTGGCGCCTTTTCGCGCCATTCACTGTCCTTTGGGCCCTCAAATTTGTGCTCCACCAGCGTCTTTTTGGTGTATCGGCCCTTCTTCGGATGTTCCGCTTCGAAGGAAATGTTTTCTGAAAAACGGAAAATGATCACACGTGCTCCTACTGTATAACTCATAAAGTACCGTACCTATCAACAAAATCCGGTAAGAGGTTCCGGTTAATACATAGCTAATGTACTGTAAAGATCTTAAGATACCGTATAACCACTTACTGTATGGTACATACCGCACTTTAAGTACCGTAGCCCTATTATAGTACCCAGATACCTTAAATGACTGTTTTCGCCACCAGTACCATATCTTACTTGTTAGACAGCATATACCGTATACCTGCTGGTGTCTATTTTACTACAAGTACCGCGATACCACTAAAAAAGTAGTGCAACCCTACAGTATTCTACCATAAATGCTTCCATACCATATCCTACCGAACATACCGTATACACCTACTGCGTCACGCCGATTACCTACAGTACCTTCTACCGCAAATGCTGCTGTTTGGGACTCGTACATATTCTGCTCTATAGAATACATACCAAAAATTGGGATGTCTAATTTAGTGCAATACCGTATTACTTCCTCTAAACTACCGTAACCCTTGTGTAATGTCGCTAGCGTGGATGTGAATATACCGTACTCTACAAATTAGCGGGTATCAGGGACGTAGCCCTTTGTCGCTTTGGCAGCTTGGGGAGGGGGGAAGGGTGGAATTCCGCGCCCCAAGCTGCCAAGACCAGAAAAAACAAAAGGGTCCTCCTGTTGAAATTTTTTTTGGAAATTTTTTTTTTGAAAAATTTGAAGAAAGTGACCGATTTCCTTTAAAAATTGCCAAAATTTTTCAGAATTTTCTCCGGCGCCGGAGATCCTCTTTCCCGAGAGTAGGGGTGGTCCCCCCCCCCCAAGTCCAAATCCTGGTTACGCCCCTCTGGCGGGTATCTTACTACAAATATCGTAGTATCGCGCCTGGACTAGCTTAATTCTACCACAGTAACCCTACCGTAAAAGTGATCATCCGTGTGAGGTTTTACGCCTTTTCCCCCGCCGGCCACCGGAATGTCCCGGCTGTATCCCTCCACGCGCTTGGTGTACTTGAACCGGGCCCCATCAGGGGTGGTGAACTGGCGCCGCTCCACTGCGCCACCCGCGTCCCCCTCATCACCTTCCTCGTCCTCATCAGCAGGGGCTCCTTCCTCCTCCTCTTCCTCCTCAAGTTCTGTTTCTCCTTCAGAACGCTTCCACCGGCGCCGAGTTTTTGGCACTTTTTTGAGGTAAATTTCTGAAAAAAATTTCTAATTCGGGGCTAGAAGGAGCGATTTTTTCAATTTTTTCACCCTCATAGAGCAGAAATTTCTGCGTCGAATGACACCAAAAACACCTGTCTGTGGGGTTTAAAATAGAAATATGGAGAAAATTGAATTTTCAGGGAGAGGTCGGATTAGCCGAGTGGGTAATGGCATAGCCTCGGCGAGTAAAGCGAAGGTTCGAAACCCCATCGAGTTAAATAAATTAAAAAAGTATCCTCTACGATGTCAAATTGGACTATGCATCGAAAAATAAGGCTAGGAAATTTTTACGAAATTTTAGATTTTGAACGAGAATTTCAATAAAAATTTTCCTGATTTTTTCTTGCAGTTTTTATGATTTTATTCATTTTTTATAGTCTCGGGATCAAAATTTTCTCAGATTTTTAGAAGATTTAAAGGGTTTTGAACCCCTCCAAAATTTTTCAAAAAATTTATTCCATTTTCGATCTTTAGATAATTTCCCGAATTTTCAACCCCCCTCTGGACCTTCATGCATTTGGTGTATCACGCGTCGGCCCCAGCGGATGACGCGCAGGTTGCGTGCGTGCCCTGCACGCGCGCTTCGCCTGTGTGAGAGTGCATATGTCAGCGCGCGCAACGCGCCCGCGTCGTCCAGCCGCTCGACGCGACGCGTGCGCGCGCGACGCCTGCGTCGACGACGGTGACGCAGATGGGAACGCTGAAAATTTTGGAGAAAAATTCAATAAAAATGCTAAAAAATTTCACCTCAATTTCCTCCGTTTCCGCAATTGCGGCACAATGGTCCACGGTGTCTAAATTTTCTTCCACCTGACGTAGTTTTCGGATTTTCCTAGATTTTCTGCGCCAAGGCCAGTGCCTAGGGAAAATTTTCGGAAAATCATTATACTTAAAAAATTAAAATCATGATAGGAATTTTCGAAAAAAACATTCATCTACCTCTAAAGCAGTTTTTGAGGGCCATAAAACCTATAAAAAATAATTTTCCCTGAGAGGATTCGGACCTATGCTACCCTATGCCCTTGTGAGCCTATGCCATTATCCACTCGGCCACCAAGAGCTCCGGAAACTCGATTTTCTGCGGAATTTTCAATTTTAAAAAGCAAAAGGTATGCCGTGTTGTCAGCCCTGAAAACTTTTATGAGAAAAAATTGTCGAAAAGCCCAAAAAATAAGGATGTATAATGTCTATAGGTATAGGCCGAAAATTCTTATATTTTGGGGTAAAAATCTCTGAAATTTTTGATTGTTCACCATTTTGGCCTCAGCGAACTGCCGTACGCCTGCAGGACCTGCAGCGCAGAGTGCAGGCGATGCGTGCACCGGTCCGGGTCCGTTTGGTGGCGCTGCTCGCGCTCTTGCTCTGCGCGCAATGCAGCACGCTCCCACTCGTCCTCCTTGCGGCGCCACATGGAAAAATAGTTGGGAAAAATTGTGCAGAGCCCAAATTTTTATGGTTTTAACGGTAAAGGAGATTCGAAAATTTTCGAAAATCAAAACAGATTTAGAAAAATCGGAAACCAAGGGACCGAGGATAGGACCGGCAAAAAATTGGCTACAAAATTAGCATAAGACTATTTTGTGTATGGAAAAATATGGCCAAAAATATCTGTTTTTTCAGGGAAAATACTTCAGAATTTTTTTAGGCATTTTATAAATTTTACGAGATTAATAAATTTTAAAATATCGAGACTGTAAGTCCGATAAAAAAAATTCATAGACTGATTTTTTGGTTTTATAATTTTCAGATTTCGATATGACGGCGCCTTTTCGGTTCAATGGTAATTTTTTTTAATTAAAAAATCAAGCCTATTGAGTTGGCTTCAATTTTTCGGAAAACCAAACAAATTTGATCACTTAGAGGAGGTCCTTTCACGAAATTGCTTACTCTTCTTGAGGATTTTCTCTTTAAAAAATCGGAAAAATTTTTAAGCCCAAATGAACTTAGAAAATCCGAATGCCCTCGCATGTCCATTAAATTTTTTTACGAAATACACTGACCTCAGCCATCCGAATAGGGCGTGGCAATGCTGGACATTGTAGAGAACATAAAAAAGGTACAGTAACCAAATTACGGTACCGGAATACGGTAACCGCCTGGTGGAGCCCCTCATTACGGTAGCTGTTTTTTAGTGTTCAATTTTTTAATAAGAAAATTTAACTTATACATTAAAATTAATTTTTAGTTTTCTGAATTTTTCCCATTTTAAAATTCAAAAAAATTACCAGGAAAAGGATACTGTAATGGACTGTTCCTATTATCTTTTAGGGAATTTTTAGATATAAAAAAGCAAAAAATAAATAAATATTTTCCGAGATGACAAGCCTCCTTGGGCTCAAAAAATTCAAAAAAAAATGAGGAAAATCTACACAGCAAATTTTCCCTTTTAGCAAAAATTTTTTTGAATTTTTAGCCTCTGAAAATGTTATAATATAAAGTAAAATGGTAAAATCGATGGAAATAATAAAAAAAATAATCGATAGGCTTACATTTATGTGATATGTATGTATATGTACAAGTGCCCCCAATTTTATGGCCAAAATTTTGAAGGCCATGACTGGGGCAGGAAATGTCTATTTTTGGCACTTTCTTAAATTGATTTCCATATTTTTGGCAACTCTCTCTCTCTCTCTCTCTTTTATCAGCGTCCTCACAGCCATACTCTCTCACCATTTCTGATCACTTTCTCGGCCATTCTCTCTGATCAGCTTGCTCTCTCGCCATTTGCCGTTCTTTCTGATCAGTATGCTCTCTCGCCATTTATGATCACTTTCCAAATTTCTCTCTGATCAGTCTTATCATTTTCAATCTCTTTCTTTGCCATTCTCTCTCTCTCTGATCAATGTGCTCTCTCACCATTTTTGATCATTTCTCTCCTTCTCGCTTTTCCACTCACTTCTCTCCCCATTTCTCTACCATTCTCTCTAATAAGCATGTTCTCTCGCCATTTCCGATCACGTTTCTGTCTCTTTCTCGACCATTTTATTTGATCAACGTGATCTCTCGCCATTTCCGATCACGTCTCTGTCTCTTTCTCGACCATTTTATTTGATCAACGTGATCTCTCGCCATTTCCGATCACGTCTCTGTCTCTTTCTCGACCATTTTTATTTGATCAACGTGATCTCTCGTCAGTTCCGATCACTTTCTCTGCCATCCTCTCCGATCAGCCTACTTTCCACTTCAGTTCTCTACCCTTTTTTCTCTGTTTTTTGTGTAGATCATTGATTACTTGTCTCTCCCCCCCCCCTTCATCCATCACTCGGATTATCGCATTCGTCGGATCTTCTCTCCGCTATACCAAGGACGGGGATGGATAGACATAAATCTCCGATGTTCCACCATCCATCCCATCCCATTCATTGGTCAAATATTTTTGCGAAGATATTTTTGCAATTTATTGCTGGGTTCTTTTACAAATTTACGGAAATTTTTTGAATCAAAAATTTTGTTAAGAATTGATTTATTTACAAACTTTCGAGAAAAAAACATAGCAATTCCACCAGGCTTAGGGCAAGCAATTGAGAAAAATGAAAAATTTCTTAGTTATCTGCTGTAAGCAAAAAATTTTCCTAAAAATTGAATGATTTTTTTCTCGATGGGTTTTGGCTAAATTTAAATTTTTTTCTGCACAAACTCAATCAACTTCAAGTTGGAAAATTTCGCAGGCATTATAAAATCATGCGAATTTATGGTGGATAAGATTTTAAAAAATTGCATAAAAACTTTTGCCGAAATATCACTCAAAAATTTATTTGCCTCACAGTGGAACCGAACCCATTGCCTTCTCGTAGAGTGTATTTTGCACACTCCACTGCGCCAACTAAAACATCAACTTTTTATTTTTTGGGTCCGCCCACGCCCATTCTCTCTTATTACATTTATTTTTCACATTTTCTCCCCTTTCATTCCATTGATCACCGAATATGAGGGCGGGTCAGGGTCAGATCATTTTTCGCATTTCTTGAGGAAAAAAATGAATATGAAGAAAAGAAGATTAGGATTTCGTCGTTTTCCGATTTTCCGATCTACTTTTTCGTGATCAATTTTGAATCCTTGATTGAAGACATAACTGACTTTTATTTTGACCCTATAAAATTAAAAACTAGGTCTTTAAAATTTTTTTAAGGCTTTACCACCCAAAAAATTTCATTTTTTTTAACAAATAACAATTTTTAGAAATAAATTTTTTAACCGAAGCGCGGTTTCTTCATTTCAAAATTTAAAGTTTTTCATTTTCATCATTATTATCCGACCTAAACTTTTCCTTTAGCTTACAAATGTATTATTAATTTTCTTTAAAACTAAAAAATTGTTTAGTTTTTTACTTTTACTTACATTACATACAATCTCTCCAAAAATTTTCATTTCGCCATTCAAATTTTATTTTTCACTTCAACCTGGAGTTCTTAATCTTCATATGTTTGCTGTAATCTTTAGGTTTTTCACAATAAATTTATCGTGAAAAATTAATTCGCACCGGAAGGAATTAAAGTTTTACGTGGCATCCAAACCTAAACTTTTTTGTCATACTCTAGTATTGTTTTTTCTACCCAAAAGTTAGCGGACGTGCTACAGTACCTATGAGCACTCTTTTTCTTTTTCATGAGCACTCTTTTCGTTTTCTTCAACACTTTTCGTTTTCTTCAACACTTTTTCATGAGCATTCTCTCGTTTCAACGAACACTTTTTTTCGTTTCAAATAAAAAATCCATTCCTAACTTTTAGGTAGAAAAAACAATTTTACAGTACGTCATCTTTTCCGTCCTTAAGGTCGGATCTTTTACAGTAAAATTAACGCGATCACCAATTACAATTATTCGATGATTCAGCCATCCATTCTTCGTTTTTTACTAAACAGAATCATTCTCACCGCAAAAAGTTTAGGTTTTTTTGGCGACACATTCCGATCCGTCCTTAACTTTTTCCCTCCGTCAGTTGTGCATTCATTTTTTCTTACTATTTATTTGCCTGTTCACATCTGTTCCTCATAAGCTTCTCATTTTTCCGCTGTGGTTATTTTTAGGATTTTCATCCATCATATAAATAAAATTGGCTTATTGTTTTTAAATCATGAAATTTCAATTTTTCATTATTTTTTTCCAATTTTTTCATACAATTACGCCAAATTTTTTTTTATCAAACCAAAAAATTTTCATTTTTGTCTAAAATGGGGGACCCTTTTAGTGGGTTTTCAGAACCTCCCCCGTCTTTTAGGTAGCGCCGAATTTAATATTTTTTCCTTTTCCAAATAATAAAAATTCTATTTTTAAGACTTCAATTTAGCCAAATAAAATTTTTTAATAGCTTGGTTTCAATTTTTGCCCTAAAACTTTTTCGGCTCTAGTATAGTTTACCCCCCACAAATTAAAGTACACCAAAAAATGCAATAAAAAGTCATAGAATTGTAAAGCCATAAAATGATTTTAACTAATCGAATAATTATGAAACTGCATGTAAATGCCTAAACATTGGAATAAAAAAGGTTTGACAAATAATTTTTTGGATAATTGAATTTGTGGGGGGTAAACTATATCTATAAATTTCATTGTTGTTTTATTTTAGGATTTTTCATTAAATTCAATTTACCATTCAAAAATTAAGGCTTATCAAATTTCTACGGTTTTTCTACTGCATAATCAACCCCAAATCCGTCCTTAACTTCCAATATGCCGGTGGTGAACAACGTGTACTCCACTTCGGTGACCACCGAGAACATATCGCGTCATGAGCTGCTTGCATGGGTCAACGACTGCCTTCAGGTTTGGAATTATTAAAAAAATCGAAACTAAAATCCGCACAAAAATCCTGAAAAATCCTCTTCTGTTTTTTGCGCAAATTTTCCAAAAAAAAATTTTTTTTTGAGTTTCCTTCTATCTACTCTTGCCTTTCTTTTTCTTTGTTGTAAAAAAATTAACTAGCTATTTGCTACCATAAAATCAATGGGTGCACATCATTCCCCCCCCCCCNCTCGAAAATCAATGGTTCGAATAATCTTGATCCGCATCCAATCCAATTTTGAATTTTTTTTGTATTTTTATTCTCATTTTCGACATTTTATTATCTTATCAATCTCAATCGAATTTCTAATTTAAAATCTAATTAAAGGGATTTTTCTTTGAAAAACAAAACTATAAGAGAATTTTCAAATATTTTAATTTAAAAATTTTTTTCACTCTGAATTACGAAAATCGTTTTATGACCTTAAGAAATTTTTGGCTTAAAATGATTTTATTCCCTGATATTTTTTTTTGCTTCATTAAAATTGGCCTAATCTAGCCAATGATTTCAGGATTTTCTCAATAATTTTTCTCCCCCTCCCCCGTTTCAGTCCAATCTTACCAAGATTGAGGAAATGAGCACGGGTGCGGCCTACTGCCAGCTCACGGACTTTCTGTACCCGGACAAAGTGCCCCTGAAAAAGGTGAAATGGAACAGCCGCTCGGACGTGGACTGGATGAACAATTGGCGAGTGCTGCTGCATGCCTGGAAGATCATCGGCATTGACAAGGCGAGCAAAATGTTGATTTTTTAAATTGAATAATATGGAAATATAAACCCATTTTCTTGGAATTTTTCGTAAATTTTGTTTTCGAAATTTTACAAAAAAAAAATTTTTTTTAATAATTAAAAAAAATCAAAATTTAAAGAATAAATTTTTAAAAGCGATTCTTTTTTAAATTTTTTTTTTGGATTTTTCAAAATAATTACAATAATGGAATAAAAAATTGAAGAAATTACAAAAAAAAAAAATTCGGAATTTTTTGGCCCGAGAATCGTGTAAATCATTTTTAACCTGAAAAGCGGCCTGTTTTGAAACCCACTAAAAGTTTCCCCCCTTTAGGCAAAAATGGAAAACAAAATTTTTAAAACCCTTGCCTAAAAAACTAGTAATATAGTAAAAAAAAATTAATAAAAAAATTTTTGGTTTTGAACTGAAAAGAGGACCCCTGTTAAATTTGTGGATTTTCAAACGGGCCGCTTTTCAGGTAGCGCCCATTTTTATACTATTTTGATTTTTGAAAATTTTTCTTTCTTTCAGCCAGTTCAAGTGCAAAATCTGATGCGGGCCAAGTTCCAGGACAATTTTGAATTTCTACAATGGTCCAGTTTAGAAATTTTTTTCATTGAAAATAAATTTTTTCCAGGTTCAAAAAGTTCTTCGATGCCAATTACGACGGACATGAGTACGATCCATTGGCGGCCAGGAACTACGAGGTAAACATTTGGAACTAATTTAGATATTCTAACTTTTCAATAAATCGGACTTCTCTGCTGACTTATCGTTTAATATTTTTTTTGGCAAATTTCTTGATTTTCCCAGGAATTTCCGGCTACACTGCCCGGCGGAGGTGCCAAGAAGCCGCCTGCATCTGCTGCTGCGAGTCGACCTGCGGTGCCTGCAGCCGCGGCGGCGCGACCTCCGGCAGGTCCCCGACCTGCCCGGCACAGCGTCATGGTGGCGTCCACTGCGCAGAGCAGAGCTCGCACCGCACAAGGCAAGTTTTTTGCCTTTGGGAAATATTTTCAAAAAAAGGAAAAAATCCATTATTATATGATTAGAGATCGGACTGGGGTTGGGCCCAGATCTGGGGTTTTCTGGGGTTTTTTTTATGGTTATGGCAGGGGCGGATCTAGGGGGGGGTACGAGGGGGTACGTACCCCCCCCCCCCCCCAAGCCCCCAAAATAAATTTTTTTTAAGAGGGTCGGGGGAGGAAAAGGAGAAAAAAATCGAAAATTTTTCTTAAGAAATTGGTCTAAAATCTCAAAATTTTCTCCCGGCGGCCCCTATCGGGACCGCCGGACGTCAAAAATTGACAAATTTAGATTAAAATTGTTAAATTTCTAAAGAAAAATGGAAAATACACCCCTAAAAACCGACTTTTCACCTAAGAATACACCCCCTAAAAATGAACTTTCAAAATTTCCCTCAGCACGCGTACCCCCTCCAAGCCCATGGACCTTGGTACCCCCTCCAAGCACAAATCCTAGATCCGCCCCTGGGTTATGGGGTTTTCAGATCATCGATTTTTAAAGTTTTTCTTTTCAAAAAAGTACAAAATTCTTAATCAAATTTTGTAATATATAAATTAATTTAATTTTTTTGTTATTTTTTACACACGTTTCTTCCATTTTATGAACTGATTCGAAATTAGACATTTTCGAAAACCCCAGAGCCTGGGCCCAGGTCCATTTTGACCTGGAGTTTTCTGGTTTTGGGGTTTTAACCCAGAAATCCCCAGAAAACCAGGTTTTTTAAACACCAGAACCAGGTTTTGAAATTTTTCCGATCTCTATATATGATTATATGAATTTTTCGTATAAAAAAATTTCCCATTTAAAAATTAAAAAAAAACTTTTAGCCAAGCCAACTGGCGCCGCCCCCGCCGCCACTTCAACGACCGCTCGTCGGCCCAGTCCGCGCATGACTACACCCGCCTCTTCCCCACTCACGCGACCGGCCTCACTGCGCTCGCCGGGTGCTCAACAGCAGCGACCGCAGACCAACGGTCGCCATGCGAGCGGTGCGAGTGCGGCGAGCAAGGCGTCGCCGCCCCAGTTGACGCCGACCGCGCAGGAATTGAACCGAATGCGACAGCACACGCTCGCGTTGGAGGCACAGGTGGGCGAGAATGATAAATTTCCTATTCCTAGAAATTTTGGAGGGTTTATAAATCGTAAATTTTTATAATTTTTTCAAAAAATTTCCACCTCCATAATAGAACGCGGACCTTAAAGCGCAGTTGGGCGAGGAGCGCGAGAAGGGCGAGTTGTTCGAACGCGAGCGCAACTTCTACTACGACAAGTTGCGTACCATCGAGATCCTATGCGGTTCATGCGCGTTGCCCGCGGGCGGCGGAACTTTGCGCGTCAACGAGGTGCAAGCAATTCTATGGGACTGCAACGAGGGAGCGGTGAGGAAGAATATTCATATTTGAAATTTAACCCTAGAAATTTTTTTTGAAAAAATCAGAAATTTTTTAAGTTTATAAATAGGTTTTATAATTTTAAAATTCCTGTTTCCACAGAGTGCGGCGAGTTCACGCGCCAGCGACGCGGCGAGTGCCATTGCTCGCTCGCCGCTGCCGCGCGGCGACTTGGCATCCGTGAGTGTTCCGCCGCCGCCTCCTCGCCTGGACAGTCCGGACGCGGCACAACTGCAGGCGATGGTGGCAGATCAGCAGGAGAAGCAGCAGCAACAACAACAGAACATGTCCATGAACAACAATGATAACAGTGCGAACAACGGGTTGGACATTGGTAACATTTGGTATATTTTTTTCCAAAAATTTTGGGAGTTGGACTTTCTCCTTCCTTTTCTATATTTTAATTGTGAAATTTTTTGAAACCATCGTATTTCGCGAGGTTCTACCATGGACATGGAGCCCTTTCTTTGCTTCCTTGCACACGTTACAAAGCAATTTTTTTATTATTTTTTTTACATATTCTATTTAGGTCCTAGATAAGATTTTCTACATTTATTCTCTTTTTTTATTTTAACTTCTAATGGAACGGATTAGACATCCTAAAATTGGGAGGTTCAAGGAGTGGGTTTGTGAGTTTAGAGTTTTAGAGACGACAAAGAACCATAGATACCAAGCGGGGCCCTCGCACAAATTTTACTCGGATCTCCGGCGTGGCCATTTTATATAAATGGCGAATGGCCATTTTTGCTACATTTTAAATGTTTAAATTTTTCAGCCCATTTGGAGGACACTTTTCTGCTGGACGCAGGCAATACAACCGGACAAGGACAGCAATTGCTGCTGTTGCAGCAGCAGGACGCGTCGTTGCCCATCCTTGACCTCTCCGATGAGAAGGACACCGCTGCTGCTGTCGGCGAACAGAACCAAACTTCGATCGTCGGGGAGGAGGACAATGCCGGAGAAAAGGTAGAGAAAAATTGTAAAAATAAATTTGGGAAAAGGCAATTTTTATTTATTTTTACTTTCTTTTTTGAAATTAAATTTTTTTCTAAAAAAATAAAAAAATTTTATTCAACTTTTTTTCCAACAAAAAACTGCACCATCGAAATCTAAAAATTTTTTGCTTTTAAAAATTTTCATCTGCAAATTTGAAATTGAATTTTTTTTCAAAAAAATCTTATTTTCTTCAAGTTGGTCGGCCCAAACGACACTTACAATGCGAGTCAGTTGGAGGAGAGGGCACCGGACGCGCACAACATGACCCATCCGGTGATCGATGGCGGCGCTCAACACCATGCGGAAGCGGATGATGTCGGCGAGGACAAACAAGCACTGAACTCTACTTACGCTGTGGAGCAACAACAAGTGATTATTAAAAAACTAACTATTTTTTGAGTTTATTTTTAAAAAATAATTTATAATACTATATTTTTTTATTTTTTTATATTGAATAGATCAATCATTTTTTTTTGACTCATTTTTTCTTTTTTAAAATTATTTATACGGAAAATACATTTTATTTTTTAAAACGATTCATTTTTAGTCCTTATTTTATCATTTTCAAAAAATTTTTTTTTGTAAATTTTGATCCTAAACTCTTATTTAAAGAAATTCCTTCCCTTATTTTTATAACATAACATATTATTTGCAAAATAAAATATTATTCGATAATTTATTGAAATTAAAAATTTAGATGGGTGAATCGGATGCCGAACCAATGTTGGCAAACACAACTCAGACCATTGAAGTAAATATAATTGAAAAAATGATTAATTTTAATTTTTCACAGGAGGCCCAGCTGTTGAACCTAACGCACCCAGTGGCTAACAGCACAGCGATGATACCTGCTGCCGAACACCCGCCAAATTCGAATTCGCTAGGTGAGAATTTGTTTTTAAAAATGTTTAAATAAAAATAATTTTCCTTCTCAATTCTCCCAAAATTTTTAAAATAAATTTCAGAATGGAGGGATTTTATGTTTTGCGAAAAATATGCCTTATAACTTTTTCTTTCTGTACAAATTTTCAGGAATTCAAAGAATTTTTAAATGTCCAAATAAATTTCTCTGCGATTTAAACTTTTTTAAAAAAAAATTTTCTGTTTAAGGCGGAGGCGACGACTCTTCCCTGCTGCTGGAGTTAGACTCGGCGGGCGCCACCCACAACATCATTGATGAACCGCCATCAGCCACCAAGACGGACAAGACCGAGAGCACAATGACGGGGAATGAGGAAGTGGAGGTAAAAGAATTTGTATTCCATTTTAGGTATTTAAAACGGGATTTTCGATTTTTTGGAATAAATTGAATTTTTAGCCCTGCTTATTAGGACCTGAAAATAAAATTTCTTTCTTTTTCGATTTACTTTTTTAGCTTTATACGAGTTTCAAGGGTTTTCATGCGATTTTTTGCACACGATTTTGATTAACATATTAAGGATTTTTCATACGTGTCTAAAAAATCCCAATTTTCATTTTTCCAAAAATATGCAATTTCGAAAATTGACGACATTTTTTCGAGCAAAAACCGATTTAAATTGTTGCTTTAAATTTTATTAATTTTTATTTTTTCTTAAGAAAAATGACTCATCAGCTCAACAACAGCCAGAAGAAAGTGCCGTGTGAATTGCTTATCAGTGCACTTCATTTATTAATTTTGCGGCCAAAATTTTACTTGTTTTCTCTCCCGACCACACACACTTCCTCTTTTTCTCTGCTTCTCTTGCTCCCTAATGCTCTCTCGTCGTCTTTTATAATCTCTCTCTCTTCTGTTGAATCTATGGCCAGAAATCCTTACACTTCTATCTATCAATGCTCTGCTAGGTATCATTACATATTATATTATCATTTTATTGACTTTAAAAGTAGGATAGATGTCTAATCCTCTTGGAGATATTTTGTGTTTGTATTTGTGCGTGTACTCTCTCTAATTTTGTTGGACCTGCTTTGGATGGCATAAATTTTCGACCCAAATTTTAATTTATTGAAGAAGAACAATTTTTTGGTTTAGGATTTTCTTGTATTTTTTTTTATCTTTTGAATTTCTCGTAATTTATTATCTAGTTAAAACTAGGGTAGCACGGAACCGGGACTTTTCGCAAAAACCGAGACCGGGACTAGGAAAACCGGGACCGAGACCGGAACCAGTTTTTCAACCGGGACCGAGACCGGGACTGACCGGGACCAGCCTTTAGCCCAAAAATTTAAAAAAATCAAAATTTTTTAACAAATTTTTTAAATAAAAAAAAAATTTAAACAAATAATGTAGAAAATTATACCCAATTTTTTAGCCTGCAAAAATTTGAAAAAAAATCGGTGAAGGAATTTTTGATTTTTTTTGAAAAAACTCAAAAATCAGGAAAAAATAATGACAGAGGTCGAAAATCAGAACAAATCTAACAAAAATCTGACTATGAAGAGTCCAAAGGCAATAAAAATTTTTATTCGCCCATGAAAATTTTCAAATTCGATTCCTTAGAAGATTTAGGTTTATTAAGAAATTACACCTTATATATCTAAAAAATTATGCATAATTTTTTTTAATTTAAAAAATTAAAGAGAAAAGAAGAAGAGGACGATAAAGAGATAGGTATATATATTTTCATACATCTTTCTTATAGTTTAACTATTATTAACCTCCCCCGTCCTTTTAAAACGTAAAATCCTGCCTTTTTTAGTTCAAAAAATTCCTTAAAAGTGGTTAAATTGCTCATATTTTGTTAAAATTTTTGGCAAAAATGCCATTCTTAGGGGTGCATTTTCAGTCCCGGTCTCAAAAACCGGAACCGGGACTCTGGTCCCGGGGTAACCGGGAGTCCCGGACCGGTCCCGGCCTCGGTCCCGGTTCCGTGCTACCCTAGTTAAAACTGATAATGATGCACTGCGATTTTATGTGGTAGGAAAAGCAACCAAATATAAAATGCATAAAAAATAAGAACAAACAATAGTATAGAAAAATGCAAAAAAGTACGAAAATTTAAAACTTTTTTCATCATTCATCTCCCATAATTTCATTAAAGTCCGGACCTGAAATAAAAAATCCTTAAGTTTTGGAATACAAAAAATTACAAATACAAACCCTTCTTCCTCTGCGGTTGGTGGCAAAGTGTCAAACGCCGCACTTTCCGAGCCTTTGGATGGAAGCGGGGAGGAAGGCAACTGAAAACTTGCGGGAATCCTTTTAAATGATTTTTGCAGCTAATTTTCAGGGAAATTTAAAATTCTAAAAAAACTTATCCCGGTGAAAACTCACTTATCAGAGACAGAAATTGATCATTTTTAATTATTTAGGTTTTTTTTGTAAAATTTTGCAGATCAAAAAAAATATCAAAAATAGAAAACGACTTGGCGCCAAGATTAGGTGTCAGGAATAACGAACTTGACCATTTCAAAAAAAAAAATAGAAAATTGATTCTCAAGGGATAAAAAAATGATTTTTAATTTTAAGAGGGAGAACAATTTTTTCTTGAAGAACTAAAAAATTCAACAAAAATCTTAATCCGGGTTAATTGCATATTTTCTTACTGAAATTGGAAGATTAATTTTTTCAAAAAATTAGCTTACCTCTCCATCCGTCCCTGAAGATGAGCACGAGGATCGTGTTTTTGGTCTGGAAGACGGCGACTTTAGGTCCTTAGAAGCTGCGGGTGCGGGACCTAAAATTAAAAAATTGAATAAAACCCCGAATTTCAATTCAGAAAAATTGAAAACAAGAAGCTATCAGGAAAAATCCAAATAGAAAATTTTTTCCAAAAAACCAAATTTCTAGCTCAAAAAACCCGAACCTTTTTTCTTCCCGGCATTTTCCTTCTCCTCCGCTCCGCTGGACTCAACAGACTCCACCTGCAACTGGTAGTCGTCCAGCTCCTTGAAGCTCTCTTCCAGGGCACTGACCTCGGCCTAAAAAAACTTGTTGAAATTTTGTACCGAAATTCTAAGTATTGAAAACCTAAAGCTGATGAAAACCCTTAGTTTTCTTGTTAATTAGGAAAACCCCGATGAAATTTGCAGGCCAACTTTAAGAAGAATTAGAAAATTTAAAAGCAAAATTATTTTTCGGCCAGAAAATTTAAATTTTTTTTTGATTTTATTGAGCATAATTTGTATTCAATTTGTAATGTTTACCGAGATTTTTCCGAAAAAAGTTAAAAAATTTCCAACTTATAGGAATTCATCTAACTAGATTTACAAAAAAGTCCGAAAATCTTTATAGAAAAATCAGTTCACACACCTTCAACTTCTCGGCGTTCTCCCGCTCCTCCTCCGTCTGCTCCGGCTCGCCCCAGTCCCAGTGCGGCGGCCGTTCGGCGGGCAAACTGCGTCTGGCCCACTTCCTTGGCGGCGATTCTTCCTGCTGCTGCTGTTCATCCTTCGACTGCAAACTTTTGCGCTTCATTGCTGCAGCTGCACGTTTTGGCATTTTTATGGAGCCGAAATTTATTATTTTTTTTCGAAAATTATAGACCTAAAGTTATGAAACCGAATTTTATGATTTTGATCTTTTAGATTTTGAGGGATTTGAAACCCTAAGTTTCAGGGACAAGGGACCTGAATGTTTAGGTTTTTTTGAAACCATTGAAATTTTCTTTAAAACGATTTTCGAACCTTCGTAATTTTTTGATTCCAAAAACTCGTGGCCATAAAAATGTATACCAATTTTTTCAAACTATTGATCAAATTGCGTTTCAACTTATAGTAGTTTCTAAAAAATTGGAATATTTTTTATGGCTAAAAGTACAATTTCTGAATGACTTATTTTTTTAATTTTATGAATTGGTACATACTTTCCTGTTAACGGGGGGGGGGGCAAAACTTTAACAGGGGGGCACTCAAGAAATTTGGCTGGTGCCACCCCCGTTAGCAGGAAAGTACCAATGAATTCAATTACTTTTTATAGTTTGAAATTTCAATAGGTTTAGGACTTTTTCCTTTATTTTTTAGAAGGATTGATCCAAAAATAGGGGAAAAGGTAAAGCTTGGAAAATAGAGCTTTTTTAGGCTCCAAAGGTTTATTAAAATAAATTTCTTTCATTTGGGCATTTGGGGGAAAATGGAAATAGAAAAAGTGACTCGGCTACAGGTCAATAGAACCCAGTTCATTAGAACCCAAAAACCTCTCTTCAAACAAAAACTTTTTTTTAGACGTTGCTAGGCCAAAACTATAAAACGCAAAAAGGTTTAGAATCTTAGAACCCCGCTTATGGCCTATTTGGTTTTTCGAATTTCCCTGAAAAATCTTGAAATTTCGAAAAATTATCGATTTTTTGCATTTTTTTCGAAAATTTCAAAAATTTCAAAATTTTTCAGGGAAATTCGAAAACCCAAATAGGCCATAAGCGGGGTTCTAAGATTCTAAACCTTTTTGCGTTTTATAGTTTTGGCCTAGCAATGTTTAAAAAAAAGTTTTTGTTTGAAGAGAAGTTTTTGGGTTCTAATGAACTGGGTTCTATTGACCTGACCCCAGTGACTCCACAAAAGGCGGATTTTCAAATTTATTTTTGGCGCCAAAGTTACAGGCTGGTTCAGCGGAGTATGCAAAGAATTCAAACCAAATGATAGATAGTGGCGGTTCGAACCTGGAATGAATAAAATTTTAGAAATATTCAATCTTCATCCAAAAAACAATAACAATAATTTTTACATTTTAAATTTGGGAAAACAAATACAAAATTAAGGCAAAATCGGTGCTGGGAAAAAAACTGCCACATGCTGTAGTCTGGCCTAAAACTTTTGTTAGACTTGTTAGACAAAGAGTATAAAAGGCAAAATTGTTCAGAATTTTATGCTGATTCGAAAGGTATTTTTATTTTTTTCGAAATTCGGCCAAAAAGTTCGAAATACCCCCTAAAAACCCTAATTTTCGGTATTTCGGGAAAATTTCGAACTTTTTGACCGAATTTCGAAAAATTAAAATACCATTCGAATCAGCATAAAATTCTGAACAATTTTACCTTTTATAATTTTTGTCTAACAAGTCTAATAAAAAAAGTTTTAGGCCAGACTACAGCATGTGGCGGTTTTTTTAACGCCCCATTTGGCGGTTTTTAGCGGTAACGACCTAGCACCGGCAAAATCCCAAAGATAATTGACCTAATTTTCTATAAAATTTGAAGAATTATGCACTCTTCAGTTCTCTTCTCGCCCCCTGCTCTGCGTCTTTGCCCTCTGCACTCTCTTCAGCCTCTGCTTCTATCACCGCTTGACGCAGTGCGCGCGCGGCTGCCGCCTGCTCATCCACCTGCAACTCGTGGGCCAGAAACGTGCACAATTGGGGCAGAAAGGGTTGCAGCAGGCCCAGCGAAGTGGCCACAACCGTGCGGAAGGTCGACGCAATCGCAGGAAGGCGATGCGCGTCTCCGGAACGCAACGCACCCTTTGTGCTTTCCTGAAAAAATTAAAAATTATTGAAAGCTGTTTAAAAAATAAAATTAATTTTTAGCAAAAAATGAGATAGAATTCCCCAAGGATGTACCCAGGATTTCGGNATTCAATAAGATTTTATAAAAAAAAATTGACGAAAAACCTCCTAAATTAGGGGCGTAGGCAAAAAATTTTCGGGGGGGGGGATGCTGAGGCCAGGGGTAGGGCGTTTGACGAGCCAAAAAAATCGATGCGATTCCGCGTCCTTTGAAAAAAAATCGCGTTCTTTGGTCATTTTCTTAGGAAAATTTATCAATAAAGACGGTAGAAAATTTATATTAGGGGATTCAAGTGTAGGGGCCGTCGGATAAAATTTTGAAAATTTATACTGAAATCTACCTTATGAGATTTTTTCAGCTTTGCATTTCGGGAGGAGACTCGAGCCTCTTGCCCTAATAAGTGCTATTACTATTACCTCCTCCGTTTCCTCTACAACCGCGGCTTCTCCTCCTTCCGCGACGCGCTGCGCCTGCAGGAACACGCGTTGCGCGTACTTGCACAAGTTCCACACACGGTTGCAGAAGTTGCGTCCCTCGCTCAGCGGCAGCGAAAAGTCCACCCGGAGCACCGGCTTGGTCAGGTCGTGCGCGAGCAGCCCGCACCGGAACGCGTCCACGCCCGCCGCCCGCATGCCGGAAGGGAAGCGCTTGCGCAGGTCCTCCTCCGCGACATCTAAAAATGAGTGAAGAGGTTCGAAAATTCATAAATTAACAAGATCCTAAAATAAATTCGTGGGTTTTGTTAATGGGTATATAAGGTAGTTTTATAATCAAATCATTCTGGCTACCAAAAAATCTCATAAACATTAAAAATTTTAGAAAAATTGGTTAGAAAAAATTGAAATTCAAAAGAAATTAAATTTAAAGGATTAATAAGATATTTTTATTGAATTGTTGAATTAAATAGTTAAGTCGGAAAAATCATTTTTCTAATAAAAAATCATAAAAATGATTTAAAAATTGATTTATTAATAAAACTCATTTTTTAAATTTAAACATTTTTTAAAATTAATTTTGCATTTAGCCCAAATTCTAACCATATAAAAATTTTATTTTATATTCCAAAAAATTTTTAAATGGTTGATCGATATCTATCAAAATTTTCTCAATTAAAACTAATTTTCTATTTTTAGTCCAACAATAAAGTTCGCTTTTTTAGTCAAAAAAAATTCGTTTTAAATTTATTTTTTTGCTGATTTTTCACCCATTTCCTCCGGCGGCAGGTTGGAGTTGCGCATGCGCTCGACCATCCGTTGCAGGTCCACCCCGTGGATGATGTCCAGCGGGTCCACAACGTTGCCCAGCGACTTGCTCATCTTCCGGTCCCGACTGTCACGCACCATCCCGTGGAGGAGCACACGTGTGAAGGGATAGTGACCGGTCAAACTGATCAGGAAAAATTTTTTTTTTATGAAATCCATAGAGAAAATCGACTATAAATTTTTTTTATCCAACAAAAAAGATTTGTAAGATGGGAAAATTATAGACCAGAATTTTCTGTATCAAATGACACACATGGATTAGAAATGAAAATCCGGAAAAATCGGGTTTTTAGGAGAACCCGGTCAGGAGGGTCAAGCCCGGCTCCAGGAGGTCAAGGAGAAACTCGAAAAATTTAAAGAAAAAAAATTTTTTCTTAAGAAAAATGCACTTATTTTCAAAAAATTTCCTTTGTGTCCCCCCCCCTCTAAAATTTTTTTCGCCGACTTCGAGGAAGGTTATAGCGGAGGTTCGATTCCCCTCGAATGGAATCATTTTATGCTCTTTTAAGTAGGGTTGTTCACGACCGGTTAACCGAACCGAAACCGGTGTTTTTGGCTCTAAAACCGAAACCGAAAACCGGGGGTCCCAAAACCGGCCAAACCGAAAACCGGGACCCCAAAACCGCCGGGTTTTCGGTTTTAAAAATACACCCCTAAAGATGCCATTTTGGATTCAATACTTAAGAGAATTTGGTGGAGAGCTGCCCATAAAGGCTTTGGCTCAGTGGAAATAATACTGGTTTATCATCGGTGAGGGTGAAGGTTCAATTCTCCACAACGTTTCAATTTTTTTTGCTCATTTTTTGATTGCTACAAATTTTTTAAAATAAAAAATTACAAAAATAAATCAATCAGAAAAAAATTCTTTAGAAATGATACATTCTTGAATTTTCAAACTGAAGTTCTAGAAAAGGACATAAAAATTAATCAAATTTTTAAAAGAAAGTATCGAAAATTTCAAAAATTTCTCCGGCGGCCCCTGTCGGGACCGCCGACACCTCCTACAGTGAATATTCTCAAATAAAATTTGGGAAAAAAGTCAGAATTTTTTATCCATCTCCGTCCCCGATTTTTGAGAATTTTTATCCATTTCCGTCCCCGATTTTTGCCAAATCCCACTCCATGCTAAATCCTATTACGATCTAATTTTGGACCTTAAAATTTATACTTTCTTTCGGCAATTTCATTAGGAAAGGGGTCTAATTTTTCAAAATTATTCTTCCAGGCTATATGAATGCACTCTATCGCATCTCGCACATCATAAAAACTTGAAACTTTCACTATCCACTTAATTAGATCCAGAAGAAAAAGCATTAGATAAAGAATATGATGTTTCATTTCTTGAGAATTCATTTTTATGGACTTATTAAATATAAAATATAAATTTTCTATTATTTTTTGTTTACATTTCTGAATTTTTACCGTTTTTTGGTAAAATTTTTGAATTTTTATCGGGTTTTTCTGAAAAATTATGACATTTTTGTCGGAATTTCGAAAAAAATTTATGCCATCAGAATCAGCATGGAATTCTGCACAACTTTGCCTTTTATACTTTTGGTTTAACAAGTCTAACCAAAAAGTTTTCTGGGACTATTATTTTATTTTTGCACTTTTGGACCAAACGCCTATTTTTGCACTTTTGGACCAAACGACCCAGACGGCTCTCCCCGTTGAAAATTTTTTTCTGGCGGCGCTTTTACCTATAAGTATTATTCACTTTTGCAAATTTTAAACAATAAATGCATTTCACGGCTAATTTTCCAGCAAAAGATAATCAAAAGCTTGATATTTTGGGCATTCAATATCTGTTTGAGAGCAAAAATTGAATTTTTTAAAATTTTTAACGATTTTTTGGCAAATTTTTGAAAAAACCGTTAAAACCGGCGGTTAACCGGGGGTCAGGGCAAAACCGAAACCAAAAACCGGGAGTGGCAAAACCGGCCAAACCGAAAACCGGGGGTACCGGTTTTAAACCGGTCGTGAACAACCCTACTTTTAAGCATAAAGGTATATTTTTTGGTGAAATTTCCTTAAAAAAGGGACTACGTCAAAATATTTTTCTCTGAATGAGAGCGTGGGTTCGAATCCACTTCGGGACGAAAATTTTGATTTTCTCACCAATTACAGAGCATCATCATCTTGGCCACCCAATGTCCGACAATATCATGGCCTGTCTCCATCAGGTCCAAGGATTGGCCGTCGATCGGTTGATCGGGCCAGCCCGCAACAACAATCGGGATCAGGGAGGAGCTGAAAAAAGAAAAAAAAAAAATAAAAATTGCATGGGTTCGAATCCGATTGATGTTAGTTGTAATTCTAATACGAAAATTTATTTTGGCNGTTGATCGGGCCAGCCCGCAACAACAATCGGGATCAGGGAGGAGCTGAAAAAAGAAAAAAAAAAAAAATAAAAATTGCATGGGTTCGAATCCGATTGATGTTAGTTGTAATTCTAATACGAAAATTTATTTTGGCTTCTCCAAAATTGGAAGTTACTAGTTTTTTAAAATTTTGCTCTTTGAACGAAACACCATAACTAAAATCGTCAGAATTTTTTTGACCAAAAAATTAAGAACAAAAAATCTAGCTTGGGTTGTATATGCCAAGGGGTCAAGGATCGAGGCACTAGGGACCCAATTTTAAATTTTCGCTGTAATTTTCTGACCTAAACCACGTGTCCAGCACGTCCGGGTCCTGCCGAAGAGTTGCGCCGTGTTCTTCGGGCGTCAATTGCGCTCGTGCGTCCGCCTCAGTCTCGGCCACAATCCACCTTTAAAGGGAGGAGTAGAAGCAGAGGTTAGAGAAACGGAAAAATGAGGTCAGACAGTAAAATCACCCAATTTTCAATTTGAATGGGATTATTCGAAATGGAAATTTAAATTGATAATCATAAGTGAAAATATAAAAAATCCTTGGTAGCCTGTAAAATCCTCGGTAAGCTTTACCTGCCAGATGGTTGGACTTGGTATACCGGGATACGGTGGCCCCACAAGATTTGACGGCTTAAATTCCAAGGTTCGCGAAATTTGAGAAATTCGTCTGTCAGTTCTGCATTCATCGATGGCGTGAAATCGAACTGTAAAAATATAAAAAAGGTACGGGTTCGAGTCCGCTTGGAATCGGATAATTATTTTGGATAATAAGTTTTTCAAAATAAAACGATAAAAGAATTTAGGGAAAATTTACAAAAATAAAAAAAATTCAAGCTTTATTTCGCAAAAAATTGCATTTTTCGCCACCTTTCCGGCCTGCAGATCTGCGCGCAGTGCGTCGTTCATGCCGTCCATGTGTAGGAACCACTGCTCCATCACCACCGGTTCCGTCGTGTTCTGCAGAAACACTGGTCGCGACTCGCGCACGATGAGCCCGCGCGCGTGCAGGCGGCAGAACGCTGCACGCACAGCGCGCGAGAAATTCTGTGGGAAAATCAGATATTTTCAAAAAAAAATGGCAAAAATTTACGAAAAATCAATAAAAAAAACTTGGGAACTCATAGCAGTTTGTTGAGGAAATATTTTCAAATTTTTGGAATTTGAAAACCTCGTCCATGGTGTAGAACAATTCCGGCCAGTCCAGCGAGCAATCCAATGACCGAAGTTGGGTGGTTATGTCGTGAATTCGTCTAAAAAATTGAACTTTAATTTTTCAAAAGAGAGGTAGGCTTTGGCTGGGTAGTAAACCACTCCGGGCCCTCGAAAACCAGTCGAAAAAATTTTTTTCACCGCAAATTGGCCAAATTTCTTATGAAAAATTTTTCATTTTTATCTGCGAAAATTAAGGTGTTTAAATAAATCGATTTTTTCGATTTCGAACTTTTCTTTTGGCACAATCCTGTTACAAACCCTCCATTTTTTTCTAATTTTCAGTGAAAATTTAAGTTTTAAACTTTTATAGTCCTTACTCCTCTTTCCAGTGCTCACAATAGGCCAGGAACTCGCCGTCCGACAGTTCCTCCCGTCGCTTTCCAAGCCGTCTCTGCAACTGCTTCTCCACCACCGTCTGGGTGGCCATTCCGGCATGGTCAAAGCCGGGAATCCAAAGGACCTAAAGAAAAAATTTAATTACCGAAAAATAATTTCAAAAAAAAAGATACGGTTCAATTTAGTTGTTTCCTTTTTAAAAATCAAATAAAAAAAGGAAAAGGCGGTAAATCGAAAAATTAAAATGAAGAAAATTATCTTTTTTTATGACCAAATATTCATATTTTCTCCAGTACCCCTTAATCAAAGAAATTTCTTCATAAAACTAACCATAAGTAAAAAAATAATGATTTTTCAAAGAAAAAACCCAAAAATCTCAAAAAAATTCGATGAATCCTGTCAGGGTCAGCCTCCGATTTTTTTAGCTCGTCAGTTAGTCCCCTTTTGAAAAAATTTTCGGCCAGTCCTATCCTCGAATGATTTTTTGGAGCAAATTTTTAAAATGAGAAATATACAAGATTTTTTTCTTCCACAAAAATGAAAAATCCAATTTCGAAACCCCACCTTTTTGCCGAGCAATTTTTGGTAGCGACAAATGGCGTCCTCGATGGCCACAGTGATGGCGTGTCCGATGTGCAGGTTTCCGGTCACATTTGGGGGCGGCAAAACCATCGTAAAAGTGCCGGAGAATGAAGAGCCTTGAGCAGCGGTTACGGTTTCTGGAGATTGGCATTGATTTTGCCGCTCATTGTGCTCTTTGATGAGTCGGATGGCCTTGTCGTCGAAGGGGCCAAGAGAGGACAATACCCTTCAATCACAAAAAATTTATTAAGGGGTCTGCTGTAGTGTTAGGAACAATACCAATACCGAGACCAATACCAAAATCCAATACCAAAAACCAATACCGAGACCAACCAATACCGGTATTGGGTATTGTGGTATTGGTCCGGGTATTGGGTATTGGTATTGGCTCGAGGAAAAATGACGGTATTGGTATTGGGTATTGGTATTGGTGTTGAAAAATTTTTAGTATTGGGTATTGGTATTGGTTTTGACAATTTTCAAATTTGAGGAATGAAAATCAACAAATGAATTTTATTCACTAAAATTACTGTTTTGCTTATAGAAATAATTATTTTTTGCCTTTTTTTAAAATTTTTGAGCATATTTTATATCAACTTTGGTTAATTTTAGTCCATATTTCGGCTTTTTACTCCATATTTTATGGCCATATTTTGCCAATTTTATTTCCATAACTATCTCATTCTTATTCATTACATTAAATTTCTGAATTCTGAAAAAAGTTGATAGAAAAATCAATACCAATATCTAATCAATACCAATACTAGGAAAGGAAAATCAATACCGAGACCAAATCAATACCAATACCAGGTATTGGTTTTCAATACCGAGACCAAACCAATACCAATACCAGGAACCCAAAAACAATACCAATACCAAATCAATACCAATACCAGGTATTGGTTTTCAATACCAATACCAAATCAATACCAATACTAAAACCAATACCAAGGTATTGGTATTGGGTATTGGTATTGGCCTAGCCAAAATTCCTAACACTAGTCTGCTGGTGTCGGGGAGGGAAAAGGGAAGAATATATCAAGAAAAAATGTTTTACGCTAAAAAAGATTGAATACATAAAGAAAAAACCTAAATTTTAATTAAAATTAAAACATACGATGCAAATGCTCTGGCGAATACAGCATTCCGATGATAAGAACAAATACGGGGCGAAAAAAGGTTCGGCAAAATTAATTTCAGTTTCATCTATGAAATAAATTAAAAATAAAATATTTTCATTTGCCATTGCATTGCATTGCATTGCATATTGCATTTATGATAAATAAAAATTAAAGAATTTGTACATAAATGTGAAATGACATTCTATCCTCAAAAACATTTGGCCAAACTTTACAAATTTTCAAATGGAGCAAGGTTACACGAATGATTATTTTTAGAGAGGAAGAACGGCGCGGGAAAGAGGGAAGGCCATTTTCCTCGGATTTTTTTTGTTTGTTAACAAAAATTGAGATTTATCCATACAAATTCAACTGCAGACTTTATAATTTCATTCTTTCTTTTTCATCATTTAAATTGATCGTAGGATTGATCGCAGCATTTTCTATAGGAAAAAAATTTACGAGTTTTCCCATCATAAACGCCGACCGATCAATGTTGATTGATGTGTCTATCAGGTCAGCAGCAGGTGTAAGGACACGACGGCGGAACGACCATCCATTTCGCCATCATTAATGTTTTCACCATTTTTTTCCTTTCTCCCTCCCCCTCTTTTATAGTATTACATATATCAATTTCATCAATGTTATATTTGAGCATAGAAAACTAATTGTTTAACATTTTTTATAAACACAATTTTTGTTGTAGAGCTCGGACATTAATTGAAGTTTTATTATTACGTTTTTCCCCCAGATTTCTGGGTTAGAAATCGGGAGCACCTGGGTTTTTTCTGGACCGGGTTTTTTTTGAATCCCCCAGAAACTCAAGAATTTCCAGAAACATCCGGGTTCGGCCCCGATAAAACTCCAGGTGTGGATCCAGACCAAAACTAAAAATCCAGAAGAATTTGGATTCTGGGCTGGATTGGAATTTCGGATAAACCTGGATTCCGGGTCCAGCAGCTGTTGAAAAACTAGAAAAATCAGAAGCACAGATTTTCTAAAATCCTTGCTTGTAGGCCCCATAAAAAACTCATCAGGTCTTGACCCAGACCAAATCCGGGCTTTAAAATCTGCTTATTCTTCAACTGAATTAAATATGAGATTCTTTACTTTGGATCCGAAATCGGTCCCAATTACAATTCTCGAAAAATCTCGTCCGATACGGTATCTAATTAAGGCATTTTATAAAATATGACTTTCATTCAAATTTTTTTTTCGAAAATCTAGGAAAATTTCTTTTATTCCTTTTTAAATTTTATTTTTTAATTTAATTTCAGATATATAACATGAATTAGCAACTTTAAAGAATTCAACAAAAGGATCATAATTGAATTTATTTATTAAACAAACTACAAGAATATAAGCAAATTTTATTCATCATCATCATATAATCGAATTATACTCAAATTCTTCAACTACAACTCATATATAACTTCAAAAATATTTAAAAAATGACAACTGATCATAAAGAAATCCCGAACAACGACAATGGCAACGACAACAACGTCCTGAAAGCAGCGGAAATGCTCACAATTCCAACAGAAATGGCATCATTGAGTAAGGAAATTTAGGTTTTTGAAGAATGGATGTTAAGGTTTTTTATCTCATTGGATTTGGGTTTTAATTTGGATTATAATAGGCCAGGCCCGTAACGAGGGGAGGCTAGGAGGGCTGAAGCCCCCCCCCCCCCCCGACACGCCAGGTCGAAAAATTTTTCATAAGGGTCCCCCTTCGTTAATTTCGTATAAATTTTCAAAATTTTCTCTGGCGGCCCTATTATTAAAAAATCAATTTAAAAAAATTTTCTGCATAGCCCCCTTCCCCCCGAAAGGGTCGAGCTCGTTACGGTCCTGTAGAGCTCGGACAGCGGACTCTGTCTGGGCCCAGATTTCTGGGTTGAAAGCCAGGAGTACCTGGTTTCTGGTTTTAAAACCCAGAAAAACCAGAAACCCAGAATTTTCCAAAAACCTCTGGGTTCGGGCCCAGAAACCCAGATCTGGACCCAGACCAGGTCCGGGCTCTACGGCCCTGTAGTAGACTAAAAAACTGAAAATTCTGATTAAGAGAATAAAAAATTATATAGAAATATATTTCAGTCCAAAAAATATCAAAAATTTATATTTGAAAAGATGAGAAAATCCTTAATTTTTTAGTCCATGATGAAATCAATCCGAATGCATTCAGCGATTGGCAGTCGGGCAGCTGTGTGATTGAGGTTTATTGGGCGCTAGTTAAAAAGTGTATAATTTTGAAAACCAAGCAAAAGGGTCCCCCCCTGTTGACCAAAATGAAAAAAAAAATTTTTGTTTTTCAACACCTTTGCTTATAAAATAGTTGAAAAATTAAAAAAAAAACAAGAAAAAAATTTTTTTTTTGAATTTAAAATGAACAGGGTCCCCCCTGTTGAATTTGTGGGTTTTCAAAATTATACACTTTTTAACTAGCGCCGTTTACTGCATTTAAAAAAAATTAGGTTTCTTTAATTATTTTCAAAATTCAGCCTATCGCAACTCCTAAAGTGAAAGCCATGCGCCTGTTGCTCAGCGGTGATCCGGCCGAAAATGAGTAATATTTTTTTTCAATTTTCTTTTCATTGGAATTTTTACAAATTTTTTTTTAAAGAGAATGGATTTTCAAAATTTTCCCAGCTTCCAAAATTTTTTAATCTAATTTCAAATACCATTTTTATTATTTTTCTAAAAATGAATTATTGAAATTAATGACTTTTCAATTAATTTTTTTAGCAGAAATTTTCATCTTAGAGAGGGTCATCGGAGAAATTAAATTAAAAATCAAATATAAATTTTTAAATTTTTTAAGGATTTTTGCATTTTAAAATTTAGGTCTTTGCTCGCGCGCATTTGGCCCGTTCTCGAGCAGGCTCAAGAGCACAGCTTCCATGGCCACTTCATCCTCACCCTGGGCCTACTGGTTCCGTCTCAAAAATGCGGCTATGTGGTCGGCAAAAAGCTGAAAACACTCCATAAAATACAGGTTTTTTGCCATTTTTTCAATTTTTGGCCAAAAATGGCAGAAATAAAAATTTTTGATGTAAATTCATCCATAGAGAAAAAAATAAACAAATTTACTCAATTTAAAAAGCCAAAATTTTCAATAGAATGAAAAAACGGGTATAGGCCAAAAAATCGGACGTAATTTCTGCATAGAGGGGGGTTTAAAAATTTAAAAATAATAAACTCATTTTTTGAGAATTTTTAACCGTTGTTTCTAATTTTTGTCAATTTTTTATTAAGAAATTCGCTATTAATATCTCTTTTTTTTGTTAAAAAGTTTTAAATTCATTCAATCTGAAAATTCGTTGTACTCGTTATCAAATGACCCCTATTTTTTGATTTTCAATTTGTAGTTTTCATATCTGTTTAATTTAAAAAATTTTAATTAAAGGACGACTTCGGTGTCAATGCAATTCTGGACAATGGGAAGCGGGAGCCTATACCGGCAGATTTTGCTCGTCTGATCATTCGCTCATCGAACATCGAGGCAATGAAGGGCGCCCGGGCAGAGGTAGAAAATTATAAAATTCTTTTTAAAATTTCCTTTTTCTATAGGACTTTTTTTTACTTCGGGTTTTATTCCTCAAAAACATCAATTTTTCACGGATCGAGTCGTTTGGGCCCTGCCGTTTGGGCCCCGGCTCAGTTGGGCCCCGCCGTTTGGGCCCCAACGATTATTATTATACTAGTAGGAACACAAACAATTAAGTAAACAATGAATAAAAACAAATATTGTTTTCTTCATAAATATGTTAAATATTTATTAATATTTTATTTTAAATCTATTTTAGCTTATTGATTTTCATCTTTTTTAATAGCAAAAAGCAAAAGAATATTGCAAATAAGCGTAATAAAATGAAGTTGGAGTGTAATGGAGCCATAGATAACCTATAACGGACTACCGAACCCGGCTATCTATGGCAGCCGTGGGGGGTTTTTGTGATTTTTTTAGCAAAAAAATCACAAAAATTTTTCAAAATTCATTTTTCAGATTCGTCGTCTGGAAGCGCGCTCTCTTGAGTTCAACCCGTTCGGACTGGCATATGTAAAAAGACAACAAGAGGAGAGCGGAGGAGGAGCAACAGAAGGAGGAGGAGGCGAGCGAAAGGTGCAGGAACGCATCCGGCTGCCGGCCTGGGACCAGTTCAGCAAAATGCAGAAGGGGCACATCCTGGAGATCCAGGTGGGCTAACTAAAAATCGGAGAGTTATTAATTTAAAGCGAAAATAAATAATAAAAATTTAATTATTTAACTATTTCATTCTTTTATTTATTATCATATTTGTACCTTTCCAATACCATTCAAGGGCGTAGCCAGAAAAAATTTTCGGGGGGGGGGNGGGGGGAGGGGTCGGAGACGAGCAAAAAAAAAAAACGGAGTTCGTGAATTTTTTTTACGAATTTGGCTACTTTTCCTACAAAAATGGCCATTTTTTGCTTTATACTCTTTTTTTCCCAATTTTTTCCCCAACTTTAAGAACATAAAATATTTTTTATGGGGTCCCGGCGGTCCCGGCAGGGGCCGCCGGAGAAATTCTTCAAATTTTAGAGTCTAGAATCATACAATTTTCTCCGCGCAATTTTTTTTTGCTCATCAGCGGTTCAGCCCCCCGATTTTTTTTCTGACGGCGCCCTTCCCACTATTGATCACTAATCCCGGTCAAAACTTTGCTAGTCCTTCTGTTTAAGAACCCGATCATGGCCCGACCCGAACCTGTTTTATTGACCCCTTTCACCCTTTAAATGATTGATTTGTTTGTTTATTTATTTGCCACTCCCATTTAATTACCCAACTTTAAGATCATAAAATATTTATTATTTTGTTGACTTTGACTTGGCGCGCGCGCACTCTTCATATCCACCGAGATAATCAATTTGCTCCACAATTGTCCAACTATCATTGTGAAAAATGTAAATACACGAATAAAATAATGTTGTAAAAATTAGCTAAAATACGAAAATTTATTAAAGAAATAAATTAAATTTCCAGAAAACTTCCTCCATCGACTGGACCTTTGACGAGACGCAGAGCCTGGCGGAACCGGTGGTGACGCGTGAGGGTCGCTACGTGACGCTGGAGGGGGACGCGGAACGCGTGCTGGGGGCCAAGCGACGCTTGGCCAAATTGATCAGCGAAATTGAAATGATTTGTCCCATTATTTAAAAAAAAAATAAATTTTCTTTTTTAAAAAAATCCAAAATTCTTGAAAAATTAAAAAATAAATTTGAATATTTTTGTCTTTTTTCAGGAGGACGACCGCAACTCCTCCTCCATCCGCCTGTCCACTTCGCCGACCACGGGACGCGCCGCGTACCGCGTCATCTTCAAAGTGCCAACCCCCGCATGGAAACGCGTGATCGGTGACCAGGGAAGGACCATCAAGGCATTGCGGGTAAAATAATTTTTAAAATATTTAAAATTTTTAGTTATTATATTTATTTATTTATTTGTGAATATTTCCTTTTTAAATTTGCAGCCTTTTCAAAATCAAATAAATTTCTTCAATTATTTTTATTTGATTTTTATAAATTTTATTTTTTATAATTAAAAATGTTTTTCTTTGTAATTTTTGTGTGGATTTTTTTGTTTAATTTAAATAAAATTAATTTTCTAACAAATAATCCCTATATATGAAAATATTTTTTTTTCAAAATTGATAATTATTTGAAAATTCTCCAATTTTAAGGCCCGCTTCGACGTGATCATGGGTTTCCTCGGTGATAACTACGTGGCCTACCCCGAGTTTCGCATGTTACGCATCTCCGGCTACAACGAGCAAAATGTGCGGCTGGCCCGTGAGCACATCGAACGCGATTTCATCGCCGGGGATCGACCACAAGTGGGAGTTTAAATTATTTTTATCATAATGTAGAAATTTGAGGAATTCGGAAATTTTTTTAGCCCGTTTTTGAAAATAAATTTAAAATTTTTCTTTGTTGGTTAAAATTTTTAAATCATTTACTAGGTCGTTTCATAAAAACTGCACCATTGTTATTCTAATGAATGTAACTCTCCAAAGGATGAAGCAAAAAATCTACAAATTCCATATCTGCTCTACATTTTTACTTTTATAGAATTTTCAATGTCTATAAAAAATTTCGAGGAAAAATCCCGCAAATGGCCTGTGTCGAAATTGGCCAAAAGCCGTTTTTGGGGTTTAAAACCAGGTTTTAAAAAAGAATTCTGCTGTTACTCCCATCTGTATCCTCGCTCATTTCTGTATCACATGCAAAAAACCGCATCTCGATTCGTCCACTCGTGATTTTTTGCAAATTTTCGAGCAAAAATCGCATTTTTGGCCAACTTTTTATTATGGCCAATTTTCTATTAAAATGGCCCATTCCCATTTTTGCAATTTTTGATCAAAATTTTGAAAAAAAAACATCAATTTTAATGAAATTTTTTTAGTTCAACAATTCGGGTGGCGAGAGGGCAAAACAGCGTCAGCCATCTTCATCTTCCTCCAATAACTCCAATTTTAATGCTCTAAATGGAAATACTACGAAAAACAACAACACCAATAGCCCGTTGATGTACAGAGAGCCACCGGCGGGAGGATGGGGATGGGAGTCGGACTCGGATGTAAAAATTTTGCGAATTTAATTTTATAAAAAAATTTCTTTAGAAATTTGTTAGGACAAATCTTTTACGGCAAATCGTCAAACTTTAAATTTTTTTTGCAATTGAAAGAATTTCCCCCCGCCCCTTTTGAAAGAGATTTTAGAGAGGCAGAAAGAATTTTTTCAATCTTCAATTTAATTATATTTGAATAAAAAATAAACATTTTATCGAAACATTTAAAAAGCCATGATTTTATGATTTTTTTTTAAATTTTATAGAACAATTATTCTTATACAATTTTTTTGATATCTTTTTAAAAATTATTTATTTGATATTTTTTTTCTTTATAAAAAATTATTTTTGGGCGAAATTTTTAGTATATATTTTATTATTAAATTTGAATAAAGACATGAATTTGAATTATTCTTTTATTTAACCAAAAAATTTAGGACACGTGGGGCAACTCCGAGCTGCAAGTTTGTCCGGACTTTGCCCCAGGAGGAGGGGTGCAAGAAAATGAAAAAAAGATTGTGGCAAATGGAGAGGTTAGAGAAGCAGAAGAAGAGCAAGAACTGCCAAAATGGGATGATGACGAGGAGAGAGACGGAGGAGAAAAAGAGAAGCAAGAGAAACGAGTAGAAGAAGCACAAGAAGGAGAGAAAAAGAAGACGGGAAAGAGTGTGGAGTTTGAAGAGACTGGCAGAGAAAACAACGACAGGTAGCAATTCTGAATTTCTGGGGATTTTTTTTTGGCACAGTTGCCAGATGGATATCTTTTTGAACAATTTACATTAAAAATTTTGCTAAATTTCACTGTTTCTATAAAAATATTTCACTGAAATTAATTTTATTTTAGGTCGATTGAAAAATTTTTAATTCAAGAATTGCCAAATATTTTTCATAAAAAACCCTTTGAATTTTAATACTTTTCAAGTTATCTCGATTTTTTAAAATAATTTTTTTATCAAGAAACCCTAATGCTTCAGGGGGGTGGCGTAACCAGTAGGGGGGGGGGGGGGGGGGGNGGGGGAGGGGGAGGAATTCCCACCCCTGAAATTTCCAAGACCCAAAATAATGAAGGATCCCTGTTAATTTTTTTTTTGAAAAATTTTCCGAAAAATTTTTTCATCATAGGCAAAAATTTGATCAAGTTCCTTAAGAAAATTTGTTAAAACTTCAATAAATTTTCCGGGATCCTTCCCCCATTCCCCCTGAAATTTTTTTCTGACTACGCCACTGGCTTCCCGGGGAATTTACAACGGTTTTTCGAAAATCACATTTTTAGACTGAAACTCGATTTATTAGATCCCCTCTTAAATCAAAAATTTTTTTTTAATTTTCATTAAATTAATGGCTAATTTTCATTTATTTTTTAATAAAAAATATAATTTAATAAAATTCATTTTTATATTATTTTCGATTTTAAATATTTTTATTTCCCCGAATTTCCCACATTTTTAGTCACCATGAAGAGGACGAATTCGGCTCGGCCATAGATATGAATGGCGATGGTGGCAGTGATTTCAGTGATGAGGAAGACGATGAAGAAGATGATTGTGCCGAGCTGATCATCCAATTGGAGCAATGTGTCAGCCGACTTCGACGCGCAATGGTCGCGGACGCGCACGAGTTGTCCAACACGGTGGGTGTTGGCCAAAACTTCATGTTTTTTATTTCTGCTAAAATAAAAAAAAAACTAAGATTTTTTTTGCCAAGATTTTAATTCATTTAAGAGATCAATTTTTTGCAAAATTTTTCTAAAATTTATGCTTAATTTAAATTAGATAATAATTATTCGTTGTGCTTAAAGGAGGCGGTGGCAGAACACTTACACCCAAAACACCAAATACCCCCCTCCACTAGGCCAATAGTATACAAAAGTAAATATATACAGATAAATATGCTCTATTTTTTGGTTTGGATGGTTTTTTGGTTTCCTTTGAAAATGTAAAAAGATTTTTCGCATTTTTCAGAAATTTCAAAAAATATTCAAGATTTTCAAGGAAATCAAAAAGTCATTCTGGCCAAAAATAGAGCATATTTTTCTGCATATATTTACTTGTTGAATTTTGACCCAGTGGGTGTAGGAAAAAAAGTTTTTGATGGCGGTTTTCAAAGTGTCGGTGTTTTGGATCGGTGTTCTTCGAAGACACGCACAAATAAAATTTTTTGTTTATTTTTTGCTAAAAACACTAATTTCAACGATGGTTTTTTATTTATTTTTTGTAATTTAAAACCATTTTAACTATTTTAGCGCGCGCGCCTGCACGACAAAGAGACAGAGTGTGAGAAGTTGCGCGCCGAGTTGCGCAAACTGCAGCAGATTAATGAGGCGAAATAGTGTGCTGGGATGAGAGGCAGAGAAAAAGAGAAACGGAATTTGCACTTTCACAATTTTGCAGATTTAACACAGATTTTTACTGATTCCAACACATTTTTACTTAAATTAAGGGTCCAAACAGAGAGTGTCCCATAGTGTTATTTGTTGATCTTTGGTCCCTTAAATCACGACTCGATGATCTTTGATCCCTTAAATATTCACTTCCATCTTCCATGCTTAAAATATTCATTATCGGATTGATTGTGAGAGAATATTGGTGAAATAGAGGGCAAATTTTTTAGAGATTTTTAATTTTCAAAAATTTTATCAATTTAATCATAGAAGAAAAAATTGGCTAAACATGTCTTCCCCCTACTATTTCACCATCTATGCTGAGAAAAGAAAATCAAAATTCTATGCTTTTGGATTATAATTTACATATATTTACAATTCATTCAGGAATAAATACTTACAAAGCGGTTAAAAAAATTTTAAGACCCAAAATTTTTAATTCTCAAAAATCGATCACTTTATGATCTTTGATCTCCGAGATCACTTTGTTTTTTGTTGCTGTCGAAGCAATAGTTTGTTGGCGAACTCGCGTTCTTCAGCTTCCTGTCTGCGCCTTAAAAACTCGAAAATTTTAAATTTCATTTTTCTTTAAATATCATTTCTTTAATTTCTGATTAATGGGACAAAAATTAAAAAAATTCAACACGCTCATTTAGAATTTTTTTTTTGGAAATTTGAAGAAAAAGTGACAAATTTCCTGTAAAAAGTCTGAAAATCATAATTACAAAAATTCTAAAAGAAAATTTTGGACCAAAAAATTTATTTAACCAAGCTTTTTTATTTTCTACAGTATTCTTTCCAATATAAGACCCCTTTCTAATTGAAGCCCCCCTCCCAATAGAAGCCCCCTCAAGCAGGCCCGTGGCCAGCCTCCCCCCAAAATGCCAAGTCGAAAAAATGCCCCCTTTGAAATTGTTTGNCCCCCCCCCCAAATTTCCTGGCTACGGGCCTGTCTTCAATAGAGGTTTGAAAAATAAAAGCCCCAGGGCTTCTATTGGAGGGAATACGGTAATTAATAATTTTTAAACATTTTTCACCATTTTGTGCGTCTGTTCTGGAACCAGGTCTTCACCTGCGCGTCCTCCATGCACAACTGCAGCGCGAGCGGCGCGCGTTCGCTGGAGGCCAAATATTTTTGTTCCGCAAAACGGCGCTCCAACACCGTGATCTGGGGGGGGGCGAGGAAAATTTTTTTTACCGAAACCCGAGAATCGATTTCGCAAAAATTAATAAATAATAGAAAATGTTAACAAAATCAAAATATTTTTTGTCCGAAAGATTTTCCAATATTTTCTTCGCCAAAAAAATAATATTTATCAAGGTTGTAGGCTGACGATCCCGATAGGGGGTCGGGTCTTCGGAGAAAATTTTGGAAAATTGATATTGTTTTTTATAAAAATTTAATTTTTGGGTTTTTTGAAGAAAATTTCTTTGTTGTAGCCGGGAAATTAAAAAAAAAATAGACCCTTTTTATTAAGAAAATTGATCATCTTTTAGCATTTTGAAGAAAATTTATTATTGTTTGGCTTGCCGAGGGGTCCCGGAAGGGGCTGTCGGAAAATTTTGAGATTTTAGACCTTGTTTTCCCAAAATCCCGAAACCGAAACAATAGACCGAACCCACCAAAAAAACCCCGAATTTTTGCTTGACTCAAAAGGTGAAACCCGAAAGTTTCGAGCAGCCCTAGCGAATGATTGACTTCCTTTTTTGAAAATTATGGTGTTTTCCCCTTTCGACCTGCTCCTTTGTGAAGGAAGTGCGCGGCTTTTTGCCCACTGCAGGCGTCCTGTTGCGGTAGGGATGACCTGCACGCCTGCTGCAGGTCGACTTGTTGCAGGAGTATAATGCATTTTTTGTATTTTCATCGCATAAAAACTCGTTGTCTGGCGATCTGGATGAATCTAAAACGGAAATTTCCAAAAATTTGAAGCATCAGTACAATTTTTCAAAAAAAAAATATTTAAAAAAAGGTAGAGGTAGAAAATTGTAGAGAGAGAACAAATTTCCGCGTTTACGCCAAAAAATGAAAAAATCCAGAAGAAATTTTGCAGAGGGATTTCTACCCGATGAATCTAAAAACGGAAAAATTCCAAAAAATCTGAGCTATTAATACATCATTTACATTTTACTTCATGTTTTTCAAAAAAAAATTGGTTTAAAATGGTAGAGGTAGAAAATTGTAGAGAATAAATTTCCGGGTTTACAATAAAAAACAGCAGGGTAAGAATGAAAATCCGGAGAATTTCTACCCGAGGGAGAGCGGAGGTTCGAATCCCCCTCGAGGAAAATTATTTTTTGATTTTTTTCAGCATCAAAAACTACAAAATTTTCCCAAAAATCGCTTTTTGAGAAAAGACAAAATTTATCATAAAATTGGGGAAAATGAAAAAATTTGCAAAAAATGGCCCGAAATTTACCGTGAAGATGATCCATGAGGCCCATCGGCGGTTCAAATTTGGGGCCAAAAATTGGCCGAAATGGTCGAAAAGTTGACACAATGCCAAAATGTGCCAAAGGTGGCAGAAGGGGCCAGAAATTGAGGCCATTGGACCAGTTCAGAAGTCGGTGGTCCTCTTCCTCCTCCGTCAAAATGGCGTCGATGCTGAAGGCCAACCGTCCTTTTCGGGGGTCCATTTTTGATACTAAAAAATCAAAAAATCCATTCAAAAAATAAAATGCCGAAAAAATCGCCAAAAAATTCTATTAAAATGGCCAAAATTCGTCTCTTTACAAATAACACAAAATCATAAAATTCCCCCTGCAAATTTGAAAATTATCTTGAAAAATAAAATTATAGAACAGAAATTTCATGACTAAGTAAGTGACCCTAAAAAGACCTACTCATCAGCAGGAGTTAGTATCAAAAATCCGGAGAAAATCGAGTTTTTCACCAGTCGAAAAGGACCCCTTTAAAATCCGGGGGGGGGGGTGACTGTGGCCGAGAGGGTAATAACCTTATGGCATAGGGGAGAGGTTCGAATCCCGTTGGGGAAAATTATTTTTAATGCCCTTAGAATCTAAAGATTCAGGGAAAATACAGAAAAAAGTGGCACAAAAACGAACAAAATTTCAATGGCCAAAAACGGGTCCCAATTGGGAGAGGGTTGTTGTGGTTGTGCCATCAATGCCATCATCCAATTAATTCCGGAGGAGGAGGACATACAGCAAAAAAGGGCGTAATCCACCAAATGATCTGCAGAAATTGGCCTAATCCGTGATGGCCCATCTTGGCCCTTTACCCCTTATTTGAGTTAATTGAGGAGGAACAAATGAAATTGGATGGCCTAAATGGCACAAAAATGGTCAAAATAAAAATGCAGGAAAAATGCCCAAAAGTTGGTCAAATTACATAGGAGAAAATGTGAAATGAAATGGCCGAAAAATGGTCTAAAAATAAACAAAAATTGGTCTAAAATGCAGGAAAATTGGTACAGTAGCCAAAATTCTAAAAATTCCTGAATTGCTCTGGAATGGGCTAAATCTGATCTAAAAATGCACGAAAATAAAAATGTACGAAAATTGGTCCAAAAATGTCCAAAAATGCAAAAATCGTTCTGGAAAGCCCCAAAAGTGTGAAAATTCAATGGGCAAAAATGCAAAATTGCCCAAATTATAAATATAATTTCCAAAAGTGAATTAATGTATTTTTTAAATCGATCAAATAGAAGTTTTCTTCACAAATCAGGCACAAGGACACGGAGCGCGGAAGCACACGCAACGGCGTTTGGCACGGTTCCTAAAATTCAAAAAAAAATTTTTTTGCAGCTTAGGGCACCAAATTTTCCAATTTAAGGACTAAAAATCCCTCATTAGAAGGCTAAAATCCATATTTCAATGATTTTGAAGAATTTTTTCGGGTTTTGTAGCCCAGTGACTGCAGAATTTTTAAATAATTTCTAATTAAAAAAGATACATTATTAATTTCTAGTTTTTATGCACATATTTGGGCCGATTTTTCAAATAAAATTTCGCCCAACTTTTTCTTGGAGCAGAAATTTTGCGCCAAAGATGAGGTTTTAATTGAAAATTTGCTCTATGGCCGGTTTCAATCGGGGCTGGCCCTGGCCGAGTGGGGTAATGGTATAGTATACTGGCGTGCGATAGGGCGGAGGTTCGAATCCCTTCGGGAGAAATTGGATTTTCAGCATTTTTATAGGCATTCTTTAGCTAGTGTTTTGAATATAAACGCTAGGTCCGATTTTTTTAAAAATAAATTTCATTCTTAAAATTTACGATTTTGTTTTTGTTTTTTCTCCTCATTACGCACCCGGAATTGTTCGGCAGGCTGCTGAATTTTTGATCGGCTTTGCCCTCGTTGCTGGCCGGGACGATGGAAGTGATCAGAAGGAGCAGGGTGATCAGAATGGCGGAGATGATCAGAGAAAGGCGCATTTTAGGACCAAAAAAATTGACAAAATTAAAAAATAGGCTATAGTAAAGAAGCTGAAATTCGATGGAATAATCGCAAAAAGTATTCCAATAAAAATAATAAATACGTGTGATTCTGAAAATAATTTGTTCCAGAAAAAAATTGGCTTTTAGAGAAACAATAACAGCGAAAATGTGTGCTTATCAAAAATTCGGACTTATAGGCTATCAAAGGGTCAAAAAATGTCCAAAAGGCATTAAACACCCATGAAATTTGAATTGGTACGTGTGATTATCAACACCATTTTAGAGCTCAAAAGATTGGAGAAAATGAACAAGTGGAAAATTGAAAATTTTGGGCCAAAATTGGCAAGATTGAGGAAAATTAATAAGGGCCAAAATATTTTGAAAAATCGCAAAATTCGTAAAATTTCTCCCAAAAATTAGTTAAATTTTGCGATTTTGAAGGGCAAGAATTTTTTGATATAAATTTTGGTTACCCAGATCAATGTTATTTATAAATGATGGACCTGTCGGCGGTGGTGTGATCTTGATCATCACCTTCCGGCCGAAGTGATCAAAAATGTCAACACCGATGAATCACCAAAGAACAGGTTTTGATCATCGTTTTTGGATGCCCCCACTGATCAGCACCGATCAAATGCTGATCAGGGTGTTCCCCCAAAACCATTTCCGGATCCAGGGCCCGTAGCCAGGAAAAAATTTCGGGAGGGGCACCAGGTAGGCGACGACGAGCAAAATTTTTTTTTTGAGAATTTTGGTGCCTTTCTTAAGAATATTGGTTAATTTTTTTTAGCTTTTTCGATTTTCCCCCCTTTCTTCTCCAAACCCTCTGAAAAATTTTTAATTTTTTGATTTCGGGAGGGTCACATGCGCCCCATACTCCCATTGGCTACGGGCCTGTCTGGATCCCATTCCGGAATTTTAGAAAATTCGAAGTTAAAAAGTTCGAAAGTATTTTTCCCGCACAAAAAAACAAAAACCCCTCACACAGCGGTTTTGGGGTCCTTGAAGGGTCTTTATGTTTAGAGTTCAAAATTTTTGAGAAAACACGTACCAGTGTCACGTACCAGTGGTAAGTGGGATACGTATAACGTAGTTCACGTAGGAAAAAACACGTGAAAATACGGTACGCGAATTAGCACGTGTCGCCAACATACTTCATGAAGTTCTTGCACGTACTATGGTATGGGTTTGTACTCTAATTATGCTCATCCAACAATCTCGAAATCTGTCGGGAAAAATTGATGCCATTAATTTTTTTTTGACTTTTGAACTTATGGCCTAGCTAGGTTTAAAATTTTTTTCGGAACTTGTAATAATTGTCCATATTGGCCCCTGTTTTTTGAACATTCAAGACCATTGTTGGCATTTTGCGGTGTTCGCGCAAAGTGCCAATTTTTGCACTTTTTGCACTTCCCCAAAGGGCACCTTCCGCCTGTTTCATTTTTTGCCAATTTCCGGTTTCCGAGGGGGGCACCTTTATGGTAATTGGTGTAACTTGTCCAATTCTCACGAGACAAAATGGCACCAAATGCCGCCCACACAATTGGTCGCCCCGGAAACCGCGACAACGAACGAGCATGGAGGGATCCGCTATAAATTGTGCCAACTTTGCCCATGTAAAATGGCAATTCCAAAGCTTCAGGACCAAGAAACAGTCAGAGACTTGGGAATATTTTTCTCGAATAACCTTAAATTTAATGACCATATTAAAAAAATCACCCACAAAGCACAGGTTTTATCAATGATCTTGTTAAAAACCCTTAAAACTCGTGACTCGAAATTCTTAATTAACATGTTTACTTCTTACGTGAGACCAATTCTTGAATTTGGCTCGTCAATCTGGTATCCCTACACCAAAAAACATATAAATACCATTGAACGTATTCAAAAAATTTATTTCCGTGTTGTCTACCTTAGATGTGGTAAATTATCGAATAATACTTCTCTCAGACTTGGTTCGATTCCAAGCTATATCGAATTACTTGAAATCTTCAAAATAGATTCACTCGAATTGAGACGTCTGAAAGCCGATTTAAAATTATTCCATAAAATTATCTGGGGTCAAGTTGTCGTAGAACATAGTAATGCATTCACTTTATATGAGTCGAGAACAAGAGGTGCCCGATTTAAAATAAATATTAAACCATGTTCCACCACTCTCCGTTACAACTCGTTTCTTATAAGAACAGCTAGAATTTATTCAAAACTTCCGAATTATTTAACAAAAACAGATCCTAAATCATTCAATGGACTCCTAGATAAAATCGATCTTCATTCACCAATACTCTCTTCTCTTTTGCATGTCAAATGATCTCCAAATCTCAAAGAGTGTATTCCTAAATTATTTGTATTTTGCTCATTGACTTTGTAAGTTTGTTCGTATTTTATTGACTCTGGCCTAGCGCCTTGTGCGTAAAGATTTGATTGATTGATTTCACACACCAGCTGCTGCTGCTGTGCCGTGGCAAAAGTGCCATTCATTTTTGACCACTTTTTGGTGTACCACTTTGGCATACTGTACACTGACGCCAAAAGTGCAAGTAGTTGAATTTGAACTAGAGTAGAGCGGGGATCTGTTTCGGGATCCCGATGCTTCGGGATCGGGTCTGGATTGAAATCTCGAAATGACCAATACTGATCCCGAATTTCCGGATTTCAATTACGACCCAGATCCGGAAAAAAATTTGAAGAAAAATCATTTCGTTGCCTATGAAATCGAAACTTAGAAATTTTTATCTGAGATTTTAATTTTTCATGTANCCCCCCCCCCCCCTCGATTCCGCTCTACCCTAATTCAGAGGTGTTATCTGTCCTTTTTTTAAAGGATTGTCCTTTTTTCAGACCAAGAGTGTCCTTTTGTCCTTTATTTTTGGATTTTAGAAAATTTTATTCAAAAAATGACTAATTTCCTAAGGAAAAAGGACTAAATTTTCAAAAATTTTCTCCGGCGGCCCCTATCGGGACCGCCGGCACTTCCCACGGTGGATAAAAGAATTATTTATTGGACGAATTTGTGGGAGTTGAGAGAGTTAAAAAAAGGTCAAACTAAATATTATCAATGTTGAAATAGTTGGTGGATGGAAAAATATGTTGCATAAATTTGATTATTGCTTCAAATTTTCTGTTCAAAAAATGTCCTTTATTTTGAGGATTTTCCCCAGCGAAATCCTTTATTTTCGCTCTTGGTGTCCTTTTTTTCTAAAATTTTTCGATAACACCTCTGCCCTAATTTGAACTTTAAGGAGCTTTACTTGGAAATTTTTCGCTACCCTCAACGGTCCAACAACTGATCAGCAATGTTGCTCTGCAGCAAAACGGTCAGTTTTTTGCATGCCTTTTGGATTTGCGCACCTTTTACGGCATTTTCGAACTTATTTTTCGGCGTTGCCGGACCCTTTTCAAGTTCTATGTCGACCTTGGCAGTTTGCTATTTCTATATTTGCTAATCCGGCACACCATTTTTTCGTTCTGTTAGGTCCGGATTCTGACATTCCGAACAGGTTCCTGTCACTTCCTTCCAGGGTATTTTCGATTATTCGAACATACTTTCGGAATTTTGACCTTGTTAGATCGCTTATTAGGACCTTGTTCCGGCATCAATATCAATGGATGACTTTCGGCATTTTTAGATCTATTTTCGACCTTTTGGACCGATTTGCCATTTTTGGGAGTAATTTTCTGATTTTTTGGGCCATTTCCGGCTTTATTGGACCGAATTTCTGTATTTGCAGACCATATTTTCGGTATTTTGGCGGATTTTTAGACCCATTTCTACATTCTTTCCGGACCCGGTTCCGGCATTCCCGCTCCATTATTTCCTCCTCCGATTCAGCAAGTTCCGGACGAGATGGCGGCCCAGTTGCCCGCGGACACGGTTGCCAAGCTGAACGCCATCCTGGGCGATGCCGCGCTGAGCCAGGAACAGAAGGGCGAGCAGGTGGACGCGGTGATGATGGCACTGCCGGACGACCTCGTGGACAAGGTGTCGATGCGCGGCGAGTGCGGCGCGTTGCCGGAAGAGGTATGGGTTGTGAATTTTTGGGTTTTCCCGACCAATTTTCGGCATTGCCACTTTGATTTTCGGACCAATGTTGACATTTTTGACCCACTTTCGACATCTTAGAACAAATTCCGACTTGACCTTTTCGGACCATTTCCGATGATTTTTTGTTGCTTGACTTTCGGATCAATTTCGACATTTTAGACCATTTTCGACATTTTTTGGCTTGACCTTTCGGACTAATTTTGGCATTTTTGGACCATTTTTGTGGCAAATTCAAATATGATCCCGGGAAAAAAGATAAAAAATAACCATTATTGACCTTTTGGTTGGAGGTGGGGGGGGGGGGGGGGGAGGAAATTCCTTTCAAAAGCTCAAAAATATTTTTAAAAATTTTTGAGCTTTTTAAAAGGTTTAGAAGTCCTTTTTCGCGGTTATTATATTCACCATTTTAGACGGTCGGGGTCGTTTGGGCGCCAGCTATAATAAACTGGTCATAACTTTTTTTTTGGAAGGGCAAATTTTTTACATCTTGGTATTAATAGATAGCCCTAAATGTCTGCTACAAAATTGCAAAAGAGACCATCCGGTTTGTCCAAGTTGAAAAAAAGTTATGGCCAAGTTAAAGCATAAAATCGTGGTTTTGGCCAAAGATATGGCCATAACTTTTTTCAGCTTTGCCAAACCGGATTGTCTCTTTTGCAATTTTGTAGCAGACATTCAGGGTTGTCTATTAATACCAAGATGTAAAAAATTTGCCCTTCCAAAAAAAGTTATGACCATTTTATTATAGCTGGCACCCAAACGACCCGCTCCGCATTTTAGCGAGTCTTTATGAAAGGAAAAATCTGGGCATTACCAAGAGAATTAGAAATTTGTGGTACTTGGTTTTCCTATGCAAATTAGGATTTTAAAATGCGAAAAAACCTAAAAATTTTCCCTTGTACAGGTGAGGGCCAACTTCAAGAAAATCTTCCGCCAGAAGGACAAGCCGTACCAGAAGAAGCGCGAGGAGTTCTGCGCCTATGTGGCAACCTTGCCGGCCGACCAGCAGGCCGTCATCAAGAAGAAATGATGAGAAAATTTGGAGAAAAATTCGGAATTTTTCGAGAAATTCCGGACCTTAACCGCGTAGACTTCTTAAATTTTCGAACTTTTCAACGTAGAATTTCGTACTTATTTCATCCCCTAATCAATAGATTTTTGAGATGATTTTCCTGTCAAATTAATCGATTGTCCCTGAAATTTTTTTTTAGAAAACTATTAACGCAGAATACCAATTTTGCTGCTCTTCAGGTCTCTAAATCGTCAATTTTTCATAAATTTTTGGACCCTAAAAACCTTAGATTTCTTGTGTTCGAATTCGAACCCTCTTCCCTGAGAATTTTTTTTTGGTTTTATTTGAAACCTGATTTTTTGTTCGGTTAACTATTTTTCAAGCGCCAAAACCCGGCAAATTTATAAAGAAGCTTAGTTTTTGGACCCACCAGTGAGTTCCAAATTTTTGACCCTTAAGAATCCATTTTGGCGTTTTCCACCTTCTTTGGCTCCTGAGATAGTTTAGGGTTTTCGTCCTTGTAAAATTTTTTGTAACCTAACTGGTGAAAATTCGCGATTTCCCTACTCCCCCTACCCTAACCACACCAAAACACTCGGTCCATTACGAGGTTTAAAGCATCGTTCTTACTATTTTTCTTATTGTAGAAACTTTGTAATCCCACTATAATGTACGGTCCTTTTCGAATAAAAATTTTGTAAAAAAATTCACAAATAATTTTTTAGGGGGATCTTCACTATGAAATTTGTAGCCCAAGGGTATACCGTAATTTTTTGAGGAATGCAAAAAATTTCCGTTTCAAAAGTCCACCATTCTCGGAAACCGAGAATAAAATTTCAACAAGAAAATTACAGTAGGAAGGAGAGAAAGCGAGAAAGATCGCGCTGCCCGGTGCTAGGTCGTTTGCCAAAAAGTGCAAAGATGGGCGTTAGCCAGCAGAAAGTGCAACAAAGGGGGCGTTTGCCAAAAAGTGTAAATTGAATAATAGTATGCAACATAATATCCCCGATGACAAAATCACACCTGTAAAAAAACCCATCAAAAAGTCTTTTTAAAATTTTTTAAATAATTAATAAAAATAAAATAAAAAAAGCTGGAAAACTTGGAAAATAAAAATGAAAAAGAATTTATTTTATTATATAATTTTTTATAATATATTTCTTTTATATTTTTATAAAAAGCATTTAAAGAAAAAACTTAGATTTTCGCGCTTTTTATTTTTAAATCCAATTTTTTCTAATACAGATTTTTAAATTAAAAAGTTTTTGAATGGTTATTTTTTACAGGTGTGATTTTGTCATCGGGGATATTATGTTGCATACTATTATTCAATTGGCGCTACCATGTTTCGTCAAAACCACGTTTCGTCAAACAAGCCAAAAGCCACGTTTCGTCAACCCAGTGAAAAAACCCACGTTTCGTCAAAGCCATATTTCGTCAAAACCATGTTTCGTCAAACAAGCCAAAAAGCCATGTTTCGTCAAAAAAATTTAAAAACACATTTCATGTATAAGCCGCAAAATAACAAGTAGACCCCGCAAGCTGGTATGTAGACTCCCTAAATGCTAAGTAGAACCCGCAACTGGCATGTTCTATCAGAAAAAAACATGGCTTTTTTTATTTTGACGAAACGTGGTTTTTCGCTTGTTTGACAAAACATGGTTTTGACAAAACATGGTATTGACGAAAAGTGGTTTTGACGAAACGTGGGGCAGCGATTCAATTTACACTTTTTGGCAAACGCCCCTTTGTTGCACTTTTTGGCAAACGACTCAGCACGGCGCTGCCCCACGATTCGTCTACACCATAATTCGTCTACTCGTATACTTATGTAGTTTTGTTCGCTATGAAGGTCATTTAAAAAAAAATAAAAAAATTGGTCTTTGAAATTTGGTCTTTTCGCTGGTTGGCCGAAAACGCCGTCCACGTCAGCCGCAGCCGTTCGACCCGCGGGATTTTTTGGACAAGCTGACGAATTCTTGCAGAACAGGTTGATCGACTCCATCACGCCGACTGTGAGTCGGCCTTCGCTTTCCATTTGTTATTTAGTACCCATTTTTCCGGAGCGAAGCATTTGTACGACTCATTCCAGGTAGCTCTCTCTGTTTGTGTTTGGAACTGCTACATCATCGATCAAAACCCTAATTTTGTTCAGAAGGCGCTCGAGTGGATGCCGCTTTGTGCCCTGACTTACGGACGAATCCTTTGTATGCATGGTGACCTGAGTAAGGCACTGGGCACGGCCAGAAGCCTTGATGTGATCAGCCCATTAACGGTGCTTCACCCTTTTGGAGGAATTTGGTGTGATATGGAATTTAGGACGAGGACATCTGTCCGGCCAGGTGTAATATGGGCCGAGGATATATAATATATAGATTGAATATTGCGTTCGGTAATTGAATTGTTTGGCATTGTGCCCTATTTTCATAATGTATGATTTGTTTGTTATTTTATTGTCGTTGCATATTGTTCGCTAGTGATGTTTTCCCTCCCTTCCCCCATCACTATGCATATATAAACAATCGATTTTCCCCATTGTTCAGTTCATTCGTATTTTCCTTGCGCCATAAACATATTGTTGCGTTTCTCCAGTTCTATTTCTCTTTGGACAGCACTAGGGGTTGTCCTACAAAATAGTACTTGGTAGCACCGGATGGTTACAAGCTATATAGGCTGTAACCGATCCACCCTCAACAGCGACAAGATTATTTGGAGTTCTCCAAATAAATCAAAAAAATCAACAACTCCGGAATCAACGATGGTTCGTCTCATCAGATCACCATTGCAATTGCGCAAGAATACTCGCCGAAAGCTGAATCAAAATAAAGGGCAGAGGGCTAAAAGCAATGAGTACCAAGGCACCAGCGATCAGTGGCATGTTGAGCATGCAACCGATCAAACACAGCTGGACAGTGATGCCGGATGCCGAAACCATTGTGCAGAAACCCAGAGCAGCCCGATCTAAAGGATCAGCAAAGGCGACGCCAGACTTGTTGCAGGCGATGCAAATGGTGATGGATCAACAGACGAAAAATTCAGTGAATCATGACGAAGTGATCAGTGCCCTGAATAGACAGATCATCTCGAGTTCACTCACTTTGATGAGAGGAAGTGTGTCCTATCACGAACTCATAGACAAAGCAGCCATTTTGAGTGAAAATTCGTCATGGACTTCAAAGAATTGGCATGGAAAGACTTGGAGGCTCCAAGCCAGATGATCACCAAAAGTAAGAAAATTTCAACCACAACGGGGGTCGAAATTCTTGGAAACCGATGTATAACCCACCTTTTAAAAAGACTGGTGGGAATAGTCAGCCTTTGGGCAATAACCATGAAAATGAACGCGGGAATGTACTTCAAAGCCATGACGATTGCGCTTTGCCACCTGAAGTATATCAAAGCATAAGGGATAGTAGCAATGAAGAAGGATATATCTCCGCAATGATCGCAGCGATGCCTGGAGCTCAAAAGACAATTTTTGGTGCTCCTACTGGGAGAACCCTTACCACATATGTCGAAATATATGGCACAAAAATCCTATCACTCTTGGATAGCGGTATCTTGGATATATGAATACAATAACAAGACACTGTTTGGCGAACATTGCCTCTAGGGCCAAGCTACAACTTGAAAAGATGTATATGCACCCACCATATCATGACAAATCCAAAATTGCGGATACGGGTTCAATGCAGTTCGTAGCCGGAGTCTCACTACCTGTATCTAGACCAGGGATAGATCCGGTATGGGTTAAGTTTCATGTACCAAAAGCATCTCAGTCTTTCCCCATAATAATTGGGACTGCCGCTTTGGGATCATTGGGTTTCAAAATGATCGATATGACAACAACGATGGACATACTTACCTCCACTAATAAGTATACACTATCTCAAGAACAAAATGCGATTATCGCCTCAGTATTCGCAGATGCGACAATCAAACCATTTACTGAAGGCTTGGTAAAAGTCAAGAGCGAGAATCCCCATTCCCCCATCACTATGCATATATAAACAATCGATTTTCCCCATTGTTCAGTTCATTCGTATTTTCCTTGCGCCATAAACATATTGTTGCGTTTCTCCAGTTCTATTTCTCTTTGGACAGCACTAGGGGGTTGTCCTACAAAATAGTACTCAGGCCATCAATAGGGTCCTGCTCCATGTGGCCATCATGGAGCAGGACCCGATTGTCAGGTGGGCAAATGAACAAATTTTTTTCAGAAAAAGCCATAATTTTCCACTAGAAATTTAAAAAAATTAATTTTCCCGTTTTCATTGAAAGTAAGAAATTATTTTGTTTTTTTTAATAAATAGTTCTTAAAAAATTTTCTACAATTTTATGTAAGAAATTTTTTTTTGAAAAATGGAATTTTTTAAATTTTTAATTTTTCCAAAACATCTTCTCTAAATCTAAAATTAAAAAAATAAATGTCTTTAATTTTTGATTTTGACCAAAAATCTTATACACTGAATTTCGTTTTTTTTTTTAATTTTTTGCTTTATTTTGCTTAAAAAACTTTATTAAATATTTTAATGCTAATTGAAAAATTGTTTTAATTTACAGGAAAGTTCACGATGTGAAAGCTACATATGTTGGTAAGAAATCTATAATTTTTTTTTGAAAAATTCTTTGAAAAAACCGTCAATTTTGCAGGTGTCACCGACTCGGTGTTCAAGGCGGAAATTGATTATGACGGGCGGGAGATCACCAAGGCGTATTTGCAGGAAAAGTGCGACCTGCCCCAAATGTTTAAGGCAAGTTTTTATTTTTCTTTAATTTTTCAGTTGAATTTTAATCCATTTTTATTTTTAAAACAAATTTTTTGTCATTTAATTTTTTCATTTCAAGGAAGCCCAATCATTCAAAAATGAGCAGGAGTTGGAGCAGTTCATGCTGAAACATGGCGAACAGCTCATCGACAGGGTAAATAATTGCCATTTTTAATAATTTATAAAATCATTTTATATATCATTTTTATGCCTAAAAATTAATTATAAAAATTGATTTAAAAAAAATAATTTTTTTTTGAAAATTTGGAAAAATGTTAGATTTTTATTTTTAATATAAAATTTTACGGAGTTTTATTTGGTCTATATTTTTTAAAAATATTTTTAACTTACATATATTGGAAAATAAATATTAATGGATTATAAAAAATAAATTTAATTTAAAATCTTTTTTCCCTAACAGATGGGCGACGACGTGGATCGGCTCGAGGAGCGGGTTCAAGAGCAGCACCCCAGTGTGCGGCATATGGACCTGGAGCCCATGTGAATGTGATTGATCATTAATTTATTTTATTTTTACATTTTTTTTTGTAAAATCCGCCAAAATTCCTCTAAATTTATCCAAAAAATGTAAATTTTCTTTGCTTCCTTCATTCTATGTTGTGTCAAAACTCTTTGCCTTTTTGTGGTGTATTGTAAAATCTTGAATTTATCGAAAAAATAAAAATTTTAAATTTATAATTTTTAAAGGTCGAATTTGTAATAAATCCATCTGCTCATTTTATATGCCAGCAATTAGGGATTTGAAAATATTTTTAGGCCATAATTTTTCATTTCATAATAAGTTTTTTAGCGGTAAAATTTTCCCTAAAGTATATACCTGGATTGATAGAAAATTTATACATTTCTTGCCCATGATAAACGAGAGATAGTAAAGATAATCACAACAAATATAAACATAGATAATTAAAATAGAAAAAATGGGCTGCCAGAAAGACGGCCGTTTTTGAAAATCCACTAATTTTACAGGGCTTCATTTGAAACAATTTTTTTTTCATTTTTTTTTTACTTTTTTTTACGTAACTACTTTTTAGCAAAGGATTGCAAAAAACAAAATATATATTTTTTTAATTTTTGGCCTAAAATGGGTGGAACTTTTCAGTGGTTTTCAAAAACGGCCGTCTTCCCGGTAGAGCCGAATAAATTATGCCAAATTCCATCATTTCCATGAGAGTGTCACACGGATCACAAGCCATCTCATCTATCTCTTCATCCAAAGTTTTGTGTGTTTTGGTGTGTTTCACCTCTCTTCTGCTCATTGTTTTCGTCGGCGTCCAAACCCGATGGTCCCGTGGCCAAAGTTCATGGCCATGCAGAACCGGTGGCTGAAGCCGGTCCTCATGGACCACCTGTTGCTGTTGATGGTAGTGGCCCCATCGTTCATGTGGTCTAGGAACACAAAGGAGCACTCCGAATCCACCACCGATTCGGGCTTCTGTGAAGGGGGGAGGGGAACAACGGTGCTGGACTATTTTAGAAAATTCCGTTTGATTTTCTCCCTCTCTCTGAATTGATGCTTTGGCTAAATCTCTAATTGTATAGAATTTCGAGCTCTATCTTTTGGTATTTTTTAATTTTTGCGAAATTCTGTCAAAAAATTCCAATTTTTCCCAAATATCGAAAAATACGGTTTTTAGGGATATTTCGAACTTTTTGTTTGAATTTCGAAAAATTAAAAATATCAGAAGTAGAGTCTGAAATTCTGCACAATGGCTTTTTATACTTTCGGCCTAGCAAATCTTAAAAAAAAGTTTTCGGCCAAAATTTTGCATTTGGCACTATTTTTTAATGTACTAGCACCGTAGACCCCAAGCTAAATAATAATAATAATTTTTTTTCTAAGGGTTCGTGAGGAAAAGAGAAGAAAAAATAGAACTTTGTAATAAAAATTGGTCAATTTTCCTAAAGAAACGGGTCTAAAATCTGCCAAACGAGTCTAAAATCTGCCTGACCTACCGTAGTTTTCGGGTTTTTTAGAATGTGACTAAACACAATAGAATTCTCCATATCCCCTAAAATATGACCAAATTTCTTAAAGAAAAAATGCCTAAATTTCAAGCTTTTCTGACAACCCTAGAAAATTTTCTGGCTAAAACCCTGGACATGAGTACCCCCGACCCCTCTGGATTCGTCAATTACCTTGAAAATGTACTCCGCCTCCTTGAGCACCAATTTTGCGGCCCCTTCTGGGCCTTTTTCCCTCCTCCCCACATACAGTACAATATCAGGCCGTACCGTACCCTTCTTGGCTTCACAGGGTACGGTATTGTAGTAGTTGCTTTTCCTGTCCGCCTTCACCCCGAACACTTTGTACAGTTCCTGGACCACCGATTTGGGGCCCAGGATGAAGTTGTCTGAGTCATCCCAGTCCTCCAGGCTCCAAGTCATCCCTTGGGGCTTTTGGAACAACTTGATACGATGATGGTTACTGTAAATGTAAAGGTAGAGGAGTTACTGTACATGTTGTAGCCAAAATAGCATCGGCGAACCAAACATTTGCCAAACATGGGGTTGTGGGTTTGAAACCAAGAATCAACATTTCAAACCATTTGTTCGGGGAGTCTGTAACTAGTTCTTGAATGTTTTTACGAACATTTTACAGATGTTTTGATGTTAGGATGTATTGCAGTTGAACCAAAAAAAAACAACCCAACTGCCATATATATGTTTGCGGAATGTACAACAAATTTGAAAGTTTAACATTTTGTTCATTCGAACATGGTCAAAACATTATCTGACATTTTTACCGATGTCTGATGTTTGATCGGTGTGCCGACATTTGCGGCCCCGACACTTGCAGCCCATTCGCTATAACTCGGTTCAAATGGGAGCTAGAAAAGTTTGTTTGGTATCAAAAAATAGAGCAAAAAATTAGCTACAAAATGAACCAAAGCCCACCCAAATTGGTCCATTGCGAAAAAAGTTATGGCCAAAATACCTTGGATTTGGCCAAAATCGTTATTTTGGCCATAACTTTTTTCACAGTTGTCCAATTCGAGCGGGCTTAGGGCCAATTTTTAGCTAATTTTTTGCTCTATTTTTTGACACCAAATCCATTTCTCTAGGTATGGTTCTAACCGAGATATAGCGATAGCCGCAAATGTCGTACAACCGTTTGATCCATTCTCGATCGAACCAAATGCGTTGAAACTTCAAAAAATGTTGCGACCTCCCAAAAAACTGTTTTGAATGTTAGTTCTCGAGTTTATACGCAAAAATGTTATGTTTAACAAATGTTTTTAATTCTCCGAATGTTGGCTACAACATGTACATACAATATATATTTGAAATCAGACTAAAAGGCAGTGGGCGAAGGCAAATTTCTCTTCTGCTGTCCTCTTATTTTCCACAGTAACTACTTTACCCTTACCTATGTCATGGTCTCTGTACCCTCAAATACGGTACACTCCAAATCTTGTTTTGGAGTTTAAGTGTCACAAGTGTCACACCACACCCTGATTTGTTGTACCTCTCACTCCATCAATAAAATAATCCTCTCTCTCCTATGCCTTTTTACCCTTCCAGTATCTCATTTTGTCAAACCAATACCGTACTGCTTGCTGCCCCCCAGCATTCTACAGTACTCTCCTCACTCCTTATCCTCACCCTTCCAACTCCCATCGGTGTGTTGTGTGTCCGTTGTTGGGCAGTTGTGTTTCGATTTCGATGCGGAACAGTGTGCTCTCCATGAACCATCTGTCCTCCAATGGCACATACTGGTAGTCGGGCAAACAATGTTCAATGTCCTCGGCGCCGAATGTCAGCTCGCCAGAGGAGGCAAATGGACTGGAAAATTGATGCTTTTAAGACTGATAATTAGGGCTCTGGCACTTTTAGGGAATTTCCCTAAGCCAAAATAGGGACCTATTAGGGAGCAAAATAAGGCCAAAATAGGGAGAAAATAGGGAGCTATCTAGCGAAAATAGGCAAAAATAGGGAAATTTTTTTCCCCAAAATATGACCTAAAAATTCAAAAATTTCGTCTAAAAAGCATATTAAGCCTTTTTAAAACTATTTTAACAATATCTTGAGATGTTTTCATTATAAAAATTGAAGATTCAAAAAAAAATATTAAAAAAAATGTTCAAATTTTTTCAAAAAAAATTACGAAAAAATTTGAATAAAAACCAAAAAATTATACGAAAATTTTGGAAAAACCTAAAAATTTTCCAGAAAAAACTAAAATTTTTTTCCCAAGAAATCTAAAATTTTCGGTTTTTATTGCATTTTTGTGAAGAATTTCTTTAAAAATGGGCAAAATAGGGAGAAAATAGGGAAAAAGTCGCGAAATAGGGAAAATTTTAGCCGCGCTTACAGAAATAGGGAAAATAGGGGAAAAAGGGGAAAAAAGTTCATCAAAATACGTTTAAATATATATAAAAACGCGTTTCTGAGCGTTTCCCTACAATTCCCTGTATTTTAAAAAATAGGGAAATCCCTAAAAGTGCCAGCCCTACTGATAAT
>LDKF01000112.1:43690-65087 GCA_001026735.1 Rotylenchulus reniformis | reverse complement strand
TAGACTCCCCCCTCCCGATATTAGACTGCCCCCCCCTCGAAATAGGCCAGTACCCTGACATGCCCTTTAGAAATTTTTTAAGACCTTGTTAGACCAAAGGTTTCAAAATTGTGCAAATTTTTTTTGCTCAATCTGTTGGACTTTTTTGAATTTCTCTGAAAAGATTCAAGATTGTTCGAAAAATCCTATTTTTAGCTTTAAAGTTTTTTATTACAAAATGAACCACTGCTCATTCGAGTTGGCCCTTTTCAAAAAAAAGTTATGGCCAAAAACACATATTTTCCGCCGGAGATTGGCCAATACGTGTGATTATTTTGTTTCAATAACTTCTCTTGGAATGGGCCAATAGGGATGACTTATTAGGCATATTTTATAGCTAAATTTGGGGCTCTATCTGTTCATGCCAAGATCATTTTCCAAGGTTGCCGCTGATGAGCTAATAATATTAATGTCCTGCATCGTTGTTACTCACCCACCCGCCGACCAGCAGATGGTGTAAATGCAACCTAGCGAAGCGAGCTTGGTGTCAATAAATAGGTCTAAATTTCCGCTATAAAAATGCAAATACTAATGCAAATACTCCTGAGGGCCAAAAAGAAGAACTTATGGCCACATCTTTAACCAACCCACGATTTCTTTGGCCAACCCCACGATTTTTTGTTATTTTGGCCAAAATACTTATATTTTCCTTATTGTGTGTGTAAGTGTGTGTGCTTGTGTGTGTGTTTGTGTATGTATATATGTGTGTCTGTGTGTGTATGTGTTCTTGTGTGTGTGTTGTGTCTGTGTTTGTATGTGTCTCTGTGTGTGTTTGTGTGTATGTGCTTCTGTGTTTGTGTGTGTCCATGTGTGCTTGTGTGTGTATGTATGTATGTGTATGTGTGTGCTTGTATGTGTGTATGTGTGTGTGTTTGTGTGTGTGTGTCTGTGTGTGTGTTTGCGTGTGTGCTTGTGCCTGTGTGTGTGTTTGTGTGTATGTATGTGTGTCCGTGTGTGTATGTATGTCTGTCTGTATGTGTGTCTGTATGTGTGTGTGTTTGTGTGTCTATTTGTGTGTATTGTGTTTGTGTGTCTATTTGTATGTGTCTATTTGTGTGTATTGTGTTTGTGTGTCTATTTGTATGTGTCTATTTGTGTTTATTATGGTGTGTTTATTGGTGTGTGTTTATGTGTGTATGTGTGTCTGTATGTGTGTTTGTGTCTGTATGTGTGTCTGTATGTGTGTGTGTTTGTGTGTCTATTTGTGTGTATTGTGTGTGTGTGTGTTTATTGGTGTGTGTGTGTGTCTGTGTGTATTGTGTGTTTATGCACACCTTTCCGACCAGATGGTGTACATGGGCTTGTCCAGCTCGGGCCCTATCAAACTGTGCAGATTCGCGGCCGAGCCCAACGGGTGCTCAATGCTCAGCCCAAACACACCGCTGAATGGGGTGTGGTTGAAGGAGTAGTGGTCGTCGAAGAGGGCACGGGACACCAGGCCAAAGGGCACCGGGGAAGTGGTGAGGGTGGAACCGAGCTGAAAAAAGAAAAACACGTACAAGTGTCACGTACCAGTAGGTAGCGGGGGTATACATATAACGTACTCGCATATCAAAAAACACGTGAATATCGTCAAAAACCTGAGTTAGCTCATCTCGTCAAAAAACCAGTAGAACCCATCACATAGATTAGGAAGTTCGCCTACGTACTGCTGTACTTGGTTGATCTCTAGTAAAAACTGTATTAGAACCCCCTTCCCGCCGGAGGTTGTATTTCGGCCCCACTTCAAAAAGGGGTAGGGGTAGGAGACTTCTACATATAATATAATTTCTACAGGCCCGTAACGAGGGGGGGGGGCTGAAGCCCCCCCCCCAAAAAAGCCACATCGAAAAATTTTTCATAATGGTCTTCTCGCCTGTTGATTTCGTCCAAATTTTCAAAATTTTCTCCGGCATCATTCAAAAATGATGAAAGATAAGGACTCCGTGATAATTGGGACTTTTCATCATATTCCAAAAATTCAAAAATTGGCCCTTACAAGCAAAATTATGGCCAAGATGCAAATTAGCGGTATTTTGGCCGTTTTTCACAATTGGCCAAATCAAAAAGGGGTGGGTTTATAGCGTAGCAAAATTTGTTGCTGTATTTTTGGTTTTTTTTCTCGGACCGACCATTTTCAAAAATTGGCAAAATAATTTTAAAAAACCCACGTGAAGCACATCGTGGGCCATGAGGCCAGAAGCCGCGTAGTTGGATGCTTTGAATGGTTCATCATCGCCGCCGGACACAAAACTGGTGGATTCGCTGCAAAAATTTTTACATTTAAATTTTTAGCAGGAGAAAATTGCATTTTTTTTAATTTTTGAGCGAAAAATTCCAAAAAATCACTTCTCATCAAACATTTGCCATTCNCTATCTGAAAGAAGGGCTTTTTTGAAAACCAACTAATAGGGTCTCCCCTTTGGTCAAAAACAGAAATTTTTTTAAAGGGTTTGCATAGTTTTTACTCAAAAATAAATAAAAAAGTAAAAAAAAAATGGAAAAAATTATTTGTTGGTTTTCAAAAAAGCCCTTCTTTTAGGTAGCGCCCAAATTTCAAGATGAAAAAAACGAAAAAATAATTTTTAGAATTCCAAAAAAACACAGAAAACAATTTTTTCTTGAATTAAATATGTACATACATAATTTGAGAAGCATAAAACACAAAAAATATTAAAAAAAATAAAAAAAATTTTACGCGGAGTTCCAATTGCGATGTCGCCGTACATAAAATAGGGACCGTCTTTGTGGACCGTTTGTTTGAACATGATCCCCCCATTTCCGTTGGAAAATTGGCAAAATAATAAAGTTGAAAATGCCATAAATAAAAATGCCATGGCTAAATTGCATAAAAATAGAGCCATTCAAATTTTTATAGCATGGGAAGCACAACTAAAAATCAAATTTTAATTTAAAATATAATTATTTTGGAACATAAGTTTTAATTGCAAAAATATTTTTAAATAATCTAATAAAAACCTAAAATTCACAAAGTTGCAAATTGAACCCATGATTTTATCTGGGCAGATTAAGTGAAAATTTGGCTGGGTTAGAACTCTAAATGCTGCAAAAAAATTTTTCTCTACGAATAAAATTTGTCTAAAATAGGAAGATAATAATTTTTCCCAAATTTTCGTTTTAAAAAATTATTCCAAATCTGTCATGCCACGTCCTCAATAAGTCATATTTGTATTTCTAATAATAAATTTTCTCTTTTTCACTTTTTTAAATCAAAAAATTGATCGTTTGAGAGTATCCATTTTTGTTCAATTTGCAAAAAATCCATTTTTAGTAATATCGAATTCATATTACTTCGATTTTTTGGCCTTAAAATTATTATTTTTCTAACAAAATGGAAGAACATGGCGTTTTTATCAGGGCTCCCAAATCCCTGATGCATGAAAAAAGGACACCAGGCATAAAATTAAAGATTTTGGGGTTCGAAAAAAGACGTCCATTAAAATACTAAAAAATTGTAACCAAACAATTAAAATTTTGTCGAACCATATCATCAAATTCTATATTTTTCAGAAGCAACGGTTTGTTCCAACAATTTCGATATCTGGAAATTTTATTATAGATTTCCTTGCATGTAAAATAAAAAAAAACTCAACTGTTTGAGATGTCGGCGGTCCTGACCTGACAAGGGCCGCCGGAGAAATTTTTGAAAATTTAGTCCTTTCCCTTAAGAAATTTGCTCATTTTTTGAATAAAATTTTCGAAAATTTCAAAAATAAAGAGACGAAAAAGGACAGTTGGTCCAAAAAAAGGACAATCTTTAAAAAAGGACGTTTTGGAGCCCTGGTTTTATAGAAAAAAAAGAAAAAAAAGAAAGTTTATATATTTTAAAATATCAACAGAATTTTGGATAATTTTATATTTTGAAATTTTTTTACTATTTTTAGCCAATTACCGGGAGATGAGATGGTTAAGTGGAGTTTACATAAAATGCGCATATTTAAAGCTGGTTCAAGTTCCATCAATTTATTTACTAATAAATTTTTGCCCCAATTTGGGCCTATTAAATATTTATAAGGGAAATATTGGTGATATTAAATTCGAAAAATTCACATTTAAACTTCCAAATAAAAAAAGTTCGATGCCCTTTCAGTTTTAAGTAGAGCAGAAATTTATCCATCGAATGGCCGGGCCCGAACGAGCTTTTGGCCGGGCCCGAACGATGGCCTGAAAAACCCGTATACCCGGGTCCACCCCTTACAATTTTGGGGGATGATCGGAGAGTCATCGTGGCCCGGGTAATCTGGTCTGGTGGCCCTGATCCTTTTTCCGATGAGACCTTTGTAATTAAGGAATTGCCGAGATCGAAAATGGGGGGGGGGNGGGGGGGGAGTGGTTAGGTTGGATTAAGAAAAAACAATAATAGAAAGTCATGTGAGGGAAGGGATTAGTTAGGATTAAGAAAAAATAATATTAAAAAATAGATTTATGCATCTTCATTATGGATCATCTCACCATCCATGTGACCGCTGCGAGGCGCCCCCTCCTCTTCAACGCTTGCCTCCGCCACCGTAACCCGTACAGTGTCCCATCCCAAATCCGCCGCTACCGTACCCGCCACCATTTCTGCTGGCAACTTAGAAAAGGGTTCTTGGTGTCAGCCTGAATGTCTGCTATAAAAAAGCAAAAGAGACCATCCGGATTGGCCAAGTAAAAAAAAGTTATGACCACATCTTTGGCCCAAACCACGATTTTGTGGCTTAATTTGGCCATAACTTTTTTTCAACTTGGCCAATCCGGATGAGCATTCTTGCAAACTTGTAGCAGACATTCAGGCCTATCATTTGACACCAAGAACTCTTTTCTAAGTAGCATCTAAGCTTAGTTATAAGCGATTATCTAGTCTCCACACAGAAACGGCCACACTGAAACGTCCCCTACCGAGCGCTAGAACCCACATTGCAATTGCATCATTTTTTAATTTTTCTATTCAAAATGAATGGATTTCCTTAAAATATCAACACTTTTTTGGAAAAACCTGCTTTTTTAATAATTTCGAAAAATTTCGATCATTTTTTTCTAGAAATCGCAAATAAATTACATGTACCAACAAATTGCTGAATCTATTTTTTCACCTTTTTTGCCTTTTAATTTCTTGTCTAGCAACTTATATTAGCAAGGATTTATAAAAAATTTGTGAAAATATGAATTTTTCCGATGAGAAACGAACCTACGGACTTTGGTGAACTATTCACAAAATTGGCCATAACAAAATAGTTTATGCTACAATCTAGTAAACCGAAAAAATAAATACATAAAAATTAAACAAAAATTTTTTGTCAATTGTATCAATTCCCACGTGAGCATCATACACACAACTGCCAGCTCCGTTGCATCTAAAATATTAGTACTATTATGTGTTTTTTATTTGTATTTTGGCGTATTTTTCCTACACTTACTAACTCTAGGCTGCCCTTCCTTAATCTATTTGTTTTTTTGTATTATATATATATTTTTAGAATGTTCAATTTGGTTTTGTATTTGTGTTTATCTGTTCTATATGTTATGCTTCAGAAATTTTTCGCTTTATGTTCTACCAAAAGTTGTATTTATTTTTTATTGTGCATTTTCTAATAATATCTTTTCGGTTTATCGATGGTTTCTGTTTATTTCCTACCGTATTTTGTGCTTTCTGGGATTTTTTTTTAAATATTTTTATCATGTTTCCTGAAAATGTAAGTATATCCATTTTTTTCCATCTGTTTTGCATATTAATGTTTTTTTTGTAATTTCATATTTCTCACTATCCCTATATACTATGTTTCTTAATGTATTTTTGTGTTTTCTATTTTTGTGTGTTTTGTGTGTTTCACCTCTCTTCTTCTCATTGTTTTCGTCGGCGTCCAAACCCGAGTGTTCCGTCCTCAAAGTTTTGGGCCATGCAGAAGCGGTGGTTGAAGCCGGCCTTCATGGACCAGTTGGTGGAGTCCGCGTCGAACTTGTCATAGAACGCAAAGGAACATTCAGATTTGGCCACCAGACCAAGAATGGAGTTCACCAAGCCAGATTTCTGTGTAAAGGGAATATGTATATCCATGGTATTGTATGTATTCACTGGGAAGGGAATATAATTTCAGTGTCTATTCGCTTGTATTCGTGTGGCTTATATTCTCCTTCGTGGGTTCTATTCGTTGAATATATCCCATATTCGTGGTCTATGGCTTATATCGTTGTATTACAATGCCTTCTATTAGAGTCAATTTGAGGAAACATGTACAAGTGTTACGTATCTGGGAGCAACGTATGGAGCAACGCCACATATTGAAAACACGTGAACCATATATCGTCAAAAAACCAGCAGAAATATAAAGTACTTCAAAAAGTTCGTGTAGTACTTAGCAAAATTCGGAGAACACACGTGCCAATGCTATGTATCAGTAGTTAAATACGTAACACATATAAGTTACGTATTTAAAGTACGGTACGTGATTTAGGTAGTTCATGAGGTTCGTACTACGGTATGTTTTGAACTCGACCTTCTATCCACCCTCACCCATACCTGGAAAATGTACTCCTGCTCCTTGAGCACCAGCTTTGTGGCCCCTTCCACTCCGTCCTCCTTTTTGCCCACATACAGTACAATGTCCGGGCGTACCGTACCCGCTTCGGCTTTGCAGGGTACGGTATTGGATACGATGTTCTCGACCGGTTTCACTCCGAAAACATTGTACAGCTCATTGATCACCGATTTGGGGCCGAAGATGAAGTTGTCAAAGTCGGGCGAGCCGCCACCGCCCTTAGGGCTCCCAATTTTGTCGAACAACTCGATACGGTGATGACTGTAAAGTTAGCGGAGTCATTTGCAGAATTCTTATGCCATATCTTGGTACTCTATGACCCCTCCCATTACCAATAACTTCACTTCTAATAGAATTTGGTCCATTTGTGCGTGAATTTTGGTACATACGATACCATAAATGAATTGTTTACCCTTACCAAATGTACAATATGCAGCACTTTATCGCATACTGTATACCTCATCTTTTCAATAGTACCCTGGTTTTTCTCTTACCCTACCTCCAACAATCACTTTGCTCTTCCAACTACCACTTTTATTAGCTTATGTTTACTGATGTGTACATTGAGTGAGTCCTTACTACTACATTTTTTGAACAATATTATTTTCTACACCCAATGTACAGTATGCACCCCCCCAAGGCCAATACAAGTGATTATCTTGGCCATAACTATTCTTGTATTGGGCCAATTTAGATGGGCATATACTCGTTTCGTAGCTAATTTTATGCTTTATCTTTTGACACCAAGAGCATTTTTCTTGGTTGCGTTTAAGCCGAGTTATCACGCTTGGACTCAGTCAGGGGTCGAGTTGTCAAGGGGTCGAGTTATCTGGATCCCCCCTCATCAGCCCCCTCTGCCCTTACCCTTCCATGTCCCATCCGTGTGTTGTCTCTCCATTCTGCTGTTGTACTTCGATGCGGAACAGGGTCGCCTTCTTGTCCCACGTGTTGTCCACCGGCACATACTGGTAACCGGGCAAACAGTGTTCATCGTCCTCGGCGCCGAATGTCAGCTCACCAGAGGAGGCAAATGGACTGATGGGAAAAACAAAAACACATTTTTGGAACACATTAAAGACACTTATTTTAATTCCGTGTAGCAAAAGATATTTTGTATTTTTAAAACAACACATTTTTGAAACACATTAAACAATGTATTTTATTTCTTTGTGACAAAAAAACTATGTATTTTTGAAAAACAAAACACATTCAAAAACATATTTTTTGAAAACACATTAAACACATGTATTTGTATTTTTGAAAAACAAAACATATTCATAAAGATATTTTTTGAAAACACATTAAACATATGTTTTTTTCCGTGTGACAAAAGATATTATGTATTTTTTAAAAACAACACATTTTTAAAACACATTAAACACCGTATTTTATTTCTTTGTGACAAAAGAACTATTGTATTTTTGAAAAACAAAACACATTCATAAACATATTTTTGGAAACACGTTAAACACATGTATTTTATTACTTTGTGACAAAAGAACTAGTGTATTTTTGAAAAAACAAAACACATTCATACTGTAAACATATTTTTTGAAAACACATTAAACACATGTATTTTATATCTTTTGACAAAAGAACTAGTGTATTTTTGGAAAACAAAACACATTTATAAATATATTTTTTGAAAACACATTAAACACATTTATTTTATATCTTTGTGACAAAAGAACTAGTGTATTTTTGAAAAACAAAACACATTCAAAAACAAGAAACATATTTTTGCCGCGTGACAAAAGTATGTGAAAAAATGAAAATGAAAACGGATGAGCGAAACCGGATGAAATTGAAACTCCTCAACTTACCTAAAGTATCTGTCAAATTGAATCCGGATTTTGATTGTTCTCAAGCTTATGATCTCTTCTTTTCCAAACCGGAATTGCTCACAAATTTGCCAATAGCAGAGAAATATCAAGTATAAATTTATTTTTTTATCTTAACACGTATTTTAAAGCATTTTAAAGAGCGCCTTATTTTTGAAAATTTTGCCTTATTTTTTATGGACGGCGCTTTATTTTTGGTGTTTGGAGAAAACCACCCAGATGGGTTGTATTTTATAAATTGTAATTGTTGTGTGTAGAGATACTGGTACATGTTTCTCAAAAATTTGAGGCTCTAGTTTCTCGCTCTATTTATTGTGTTTTTGCTTTGCTCACCGATCCGACCAGATGGTGTACATGGGCTTGTCCAGCATGGGCCCAATGGACCCTTGCAGGAATGTGGGCTCCTTCGATGTTTCTGATCCCGCCGGCGGTTGCGCAATGCTCAGCCCGAAAACACCGCTGAAGGCGGTGTGACTGAAGCTGTACTGGTCGAACACGGCATCGGACACGAGGCCGATGGGCACCGGGGAAGGGGTGGGGGCGGAGGAATCACCGAACTGAAAAATGGGGGGAAAAATGGGGAAATGTGAGAAAATAATGGGAAAATGGGGAGGAAATGATGGGAAAATGATGGGGAAATGGGGGAAATGTTAGTAGAAATGGGGGAAATACTGCAGAAATGGGGAAAATGATGTGAAATGGAGAAGACTGCTGTAGAAATAAGTGAAAATTGGAGGAAAATGCTGTAGAAATGGGTGAAAGTGATATAAATGGAGGAAAATACTATAAAAATGGGACAAAATGCCTAATATAGATGGGGGGAAATACCTTAAAAATGGGAGAAAAACGATGAGGGAAATGATGTAAAAATCGGGGAAATGATGTAAAAGTGTGGGGGGGGGGGNGGGGGGGGGATTGACGAAAAAAAGAAAAATAAAAAATTCAAGCCAATGTCCAAATAGGCAAAATATTATTACAAAAAAATAAAAATAATTATTTTTATATTTAAAAATCCTATAATTAGGGATTTTATAAACATACACGAAGCACATCGTTGCCGATGACGCCAAAAGCCGAGTAGCCAAAAGCTTTAAACTGTTCAACAGTTTCGGTGGGCTCAAAACTTTTGGATTTTCTGTAAGATTTCAAAAATTTAAATTTGTATTTTTTTAATAAAAAATTACATTTTTATAGAATAAAATTTAAATTTTGTAAATTGGTTCATTTGAAACGAAAAATGCTGAAAATTTTAAAAATTTATCCAATTTTTTAGGGCGCAAAATTTCTAGAAAATGCTTTAAAATTTTGAATTTTTATTATAAAATTAATTCGAAGAATTCCAAAAAAAAATTACGTCGAGTCGAACATTTGCCATTTGGGATTTTGGCGAGAGTTGTTTTCCAGGCTCACCCCATTGTTCAGCACCCACACATCGGGAGACAACAAGTCGAATTCCACGAAGAATTTCTGGGCTAAAAATCGGGGGAAAATGAGAAAAAATGTTTTTAATTTTGAGAAAAAGATTGAAGAATTTTTTTGGTGCAAAATTTAAAAAATATAAGAAAAAATCCAACATCTCCCTATAAATTAAAGCTGACCTATGCCCAAAAAATAAAAAATTGACCAAAAGCATAAAATTTTGACCTTATTTTTATTTCTTTTTATTTAGGAAATCGGGGAAAGGAATAAATTTTTAAATCAAGCTTTCCAAATTTCTTAAAACAGTTATTTAAAAAATCTAAAAACAAAAAGTTAAAAAAATAATAATGTATATAAATAAATGGCATATAAATAAAATTTTCAAATCTTATAGATTTCTAAAAATCCAAAAATTGAAAAAAAAATTCGCTTAACAATAAATAAAAAATAAATAAATATTTTACGTGGAGTTCCAATTTCGATGTTGCCGTACATGAAATAGGGCCCATCTTTTTGGACCGTTTGTTTGATGATTTTACCATTGGAAAATTGGCAAAATAATAAAGTTGAAAACAATGCAGAAAAGAAAAGTGCCATCCCCACACAAATAATTGGTCTTAAAATTAAAATTCGTTTCGTTGAAAAAAATGATAAAAAATGCAAAAAATAGTTATGGTCCATTTTTTGAAATATTCTGGCAAAAATATTGTAAAAAAATTAAATTGAAAATTTCCTCGCATTTTTTCAAAGGATGATCTATTCGAAGGGTCTAGGCTCTAAATAAGTGTTTAATCTTTTTTAAAACTAATTTTCGGATTAATTATACTACTTTTACTTTTATATAATTTTTAAAAAAAATTTTTTTGATTAAAAACATTTGAAATTTTATATTATTAAAAATTTGGGAGAAGAGAGAGAGAATTGTCTAGATATAATTTACAGTTTTAATTTTCCGAAAATGGTATGATAATGCCCTCTGATCACCGCGCTTAAATACAAAAAAATCATCCGCCAAATCCATTTGGTGTCATCCATTTGGATGCCACATCCCCAAACACAAAATGGTTGTACTTTTCCCCATTTCTTCGTTGATTTGGATAGATCAGTGTCATATAATTCCAATTTTATTCTAATTTAATGCCAATTTTATTCCATATTTTATTATAATTTGGCCAAATTTCCATTTTTAGAGATGCAACACATCCATTTTGTTTATAATTTTTCCATTTTGGCCATCTTTTTTTTTTGGAAATGTTGTACTCATTAAAGTGCATATGTATAGAAAAATGAAGGAGGACCCTGATGCCATTTATAGAAAAATAAAAAAGAATAAAATATTATGGAAAATGGGAGGCCAAAAATGAAAAAAGAGAAATGGGCAAGGCCAAACGATTGATTTTGTAAAAAAAATACCAACCCAAAAAAATTAGAGGAAAAAGAGAAAAATTGGAAAAAATTAGTAAAATTGGGAGCGAACATAAGGAAGGAAAATAAATTTTGAAATTTAGAAAGTCCTGGAAAGATTATGGGACATTTGCGGCCCAGACATTTGCGACCAAGGTTAAAGGACATTTGCGGCCTAGCCAAAATTGCAGCCCAAAATTTATTTAAAAATCAAAAGATAAATAAAATAAAAAAGCAATTAAATAAATATTAAGTTGACAAGTAAGTGTAACAATTTTCCATACTCGTTTCAAATTTTTGTTTCCACTCTTCAACTCCTTTATGGGATAAGCGAAATTTGGGTGGAAGTTTGGCCTGTCCAACCCTTTAAATAAGAAATCTGTTCGGATGAAAATAAAAATAAAATCAGGTGTGAATAACAAATGAATTTCTACATTTGGAGAGCTGTTTATTTTATTTTTTAATTTTTTTTAATATTTGATTTCCAAATGATGATTCGAATAAGGATTTACTTTCCATTTACTTTTTAACATTTTTATTTTTTGCATTTTTTATTTGGGCCGCAAATGTCCCATGACCCTTGAAAAAAGGAAAATTGCTGAAAATTTTCTCAAGAAAAATTCAAAAAATTCCCAACAAAATTCTGCGAATTTACGCCAGAAAATACAGCGGAAAATATCATAAAATTGGATCATTTTTATTAATCCGATCATTATTGGCCCGGAGCCGTGGACGACGAAAAAAGTTTCTGCAACCTTTGCGCCATCGACATTATCCATTGGGTGAACTTGTTGTTGCTGTTGCCATTCCCGTTGTTGGTATTACCCGCTAAAAATTGTAATTAATATTTAATTTTAAACCCAAAAAAATATAATAAATTTTCTTCAGATTTTTCTAAAAATTAAGGTCGTTTCAAAATTTGATTTGTCAATTTTTAAACCGGATGAAGCTTCAAAAATTCGCCATTTTTAATTTTTGCTTTCTGAATTTTATAGAGGAGCCTTTTAGTATTTATTTTTTATATTATTTTTATTTTAAAATAAATAAAATTCTTATTTTTTAACGGATAAAAGCCAAAATTTCGTTCCCGAAAGAATTAATATTTTTATTCCAGCTTACTCCTTATAATTTCTAAATTCATTATAAAATATTACTATTTTAATTTATTTTTTATTTTTACCTTGGCCAAATGGGCCATTTTGGCCATTCATTCCATTTCCATAAGGGTTTTGGCCCCCAAGTCCTTGCTGTCCATACCCTTGGCCATATTGGCCAAATTGGCCGTTCGACATCTGTCCATAAGGTCCTGATGGGCCCGGATTCACTGAAAAATAAAATGGTATTTTTAAATAAAAATTTGATCATTTCATTGGAAAAAATAGTTTAAAGGAAAATTTAAATTATTTTATATAAAATTTTTTACGAGTATTAATCAAAGTTTGGCTGAAAATTTCCAGTTCTTACCTATAGAGTATAGAGTAAGTATCAATAGAAAAAAAAGAAAAATTGGAAAAAAACTTCTAAACGAATTAGTTTTTTATTTTTGAAAATTTCTGAAAATCGAATTTTTTTGAAAAGTTTATATGGGAGCCAAAGTTGGAAAAAATTAAAAAATTTTTGCGTGCTTTTCAGAGATGGCCTTGGCAAAATCGAACTTATTGTGTTCCCAAAAATTTACCCCCTTCTGTTCCGCTGCTGCCGAAAAAGTTGCTCAAATCACCCTCACAAATGCCATCCGAAATCAACAAAATCAATGATACGATGAAAAATTTGTTCGAAGACATTTCGGGATTAAAAAACGAATTTTACGGTCTCTAAAAATTAATTTTAGGGTTTAAATTTTGGCCCAAAAATTGAAAATAATTTTTTGGCTCACAGTTTGGGCGGATTTATAGCACCTTTTGGGCCAATTTGGTATCGAAATGTAGTAAGTTGGCTTTCCAAGGAAAGGTGTGTAAATAAAAATCGAATTTTTAGAGACCCAAATTTTCACAAAATACGAACAATGAATGAAACGGAGAGAACCGACGATTTGCGTCATGAAATTTTGAACACCTCAAATCGGAATATCTTTGTAGGTTGTGGATGAATTTTCCAATTTGGAGATTTTTTAGGAAGGCAAGTTTTCTGGTGAATGGCATTCACGGGAGGAGGGCGGAATGTGGTACAATTTTTGGAAAATGTTTTAAGGCGAAATTTTTCAAATTTTGAATTTTTGGCGCTTATACATANTTCATGGGGATGAGTTTTTGTCAGTTTGGGGATCTTCTGTCCGGGGGTGATTTGTAACTACGCCGACAAATCGAACACTGACTCTTCCCGAGTGTAATAACCTGACCTTGACATACCCTAGAAAAATCGCTTGATGTCAAAAGAAGAGCATAAAATTAACTACGAAATGAGCCACAACCAATTTCAATTGGCCAAGTTCAATAAAAGATATGGGGTCAAGATAATCACTTGTCGGGAAAAGGCCAATACGAGTGATTATCTTGGCCCCATAACTTTTTTGCATCTGGCCAACCCAAGCTGTGACTAAGCTCATTTTGTAGCTAATTTAATGCTCTATCTTTTGACAGCAAGAACATTTTTGTGGATGATGTTTAAGCCGAGATATAAAGGTTTAGGGAAAAATATTATTCGAGTTGTCAATATTCGAATTGTCTGCTGGACACCACAAAATGAAATCAGGTAGGAAATATAATGCTCGATTTCTTGAGAGTGCCCTTGCTCTCGGATTGATCAGTAGAAGCCACCGAGAAAATTGTTTTGAGATTAAGGTTCTTTAAAATTTTAGGTGTCATAAAAATTTAAATTTTTTTTTATAAGTTTTTTTTATTAATTTATAAGCGGAAAATGATAACAAAAATTATTTTGCAATTATGATCAAAAATTGATAGAAATTTACAAAAAAATCATTTATGAAAAAATAGAAATTCGTAACTTAAAGATCATTCTCGCGTGAAAATCTCAGAAATCTCGATCAAATTCCAGTCCGGATCTCGGATGTACACGGATGAAGCACCTGAAAAATCGTACAATTTAAGGGTAATTTTTTTGCATTTTCTTATTTTTATTCTATCGGCTTGTTCAATAGGAAAATTTTGGGTTTTCCGCGATTTTTTCTTCCTCAAACTATGATGATTATAAATTTTTACAATATGTAGTTATCCTCCTTCGACAAATTTTTCACACTATTCTTTTTAACCAAATTTTTCATCAAATTTCCCTTAAAAGTTTTACATGTTTCCTCCCACAAAAAATGGGATCCAGATGACTCGCACCCCGACAACTCGCAACCAGAATGATCCCAAATGTAATAACTCGGCTTATACTGAACTTATAAAAATAGATAGAGCAAAAAATTATCTATGAAATGAGCCCAAGTCCATCCGTAAAAGACCAATTCCAAAAAAGTTATGGCGAAAATAATCATACGTACCCGAAAATTTGTTTAATACATGTGATTATTTGGCTGTACTTTTTTTTTGGAATTGGCCAATTCGGATGGGCTTAGGCTCATTTTTGTAGCTAATTTTTTGCTCTATCTTTTCATACCAAGAATATTTTATATAATGTTTATATAATAGAAATATTTACGAGTGATTATCATGACATAACTTTTTTATACTAGGCCAAAAGCTTACCTAAATCCGAGTAAGAAATCGATTATAAATCGAGATAAAAAAGTGTGGTTCAAGCAAAAAGATCCAAAGCAAACTTGGCTCAATATTGGGTTTGACATGAAAAGCAAAGTTTCAAGATAAGGCTGGAGTTTTTACTTAAATTTAACCGAAACGAGACCGCTGGCGTGTTTACAATCAAAAATTTTTCTTAACTGCACAATCGCAAAAAGGGGTTAGGAGAGGAGAACTTATTTGGTTCTCCTCTCCTAACCCATATTTGGTTGGATCATATTTGGTTTTTTTGGGGAAAATGACATAGCACCATTGTTAAATCCATCTTTCCATTTTAATTCATTTAGTTTTATTATTTACATACTGTATTCTCTTTAAAATTAGACTCCCCTCTAAAATAAGACCTCCTTTGAGAGGGTTGAAAAAATAAGACCCCCCTAAAATGAGTCCCCTATCCTAATATCATGAAATGCAGTAGAAATTTGAACATTTTTTTGGTCAAAATCAATTCTATATTATATACAAAATTTAAATTGCGTGAAAATCAACACATTTTGTACTTTAACTGGCGCTTTTTGGCAAAATTCTGACCATTTTATTGTTCTATTTAGACTCTTCGAACAATTGGGTACAATTTGGGCACCAACCGAATTAATTCATTGACGTAGAAAATTTCGTAACAATTTTTATTGTTTAATTTTAGGTTTGATACAAAATAAATTTGGGATATAATGTATAAATTTAATTTCCAAGAATTGCAACATTTTTTATAATAAAAAATATTTAAAAAATTTCTATCTGATTAGCTTTATAAAAATAGTGAAAACATTATGAATAATACATCAAAGGAATATCTATTTTTCTGCATAAGGACGTGAATTGCTGTATTATTGTCGTATTTTTATGGCATTTTGAAAAAAAATGTCTTCTTTGTATGTAAAAATATAAATAAATAAAGATGACAAAAATATAAGGATCTATTTTGCAGCATTGGATCAAATGCTGATTTTGCATGATTAAAAAATCATATTTTATTCATTTTTTTCTATATATAAAAAAGCAACTAAAAAGAAAGTAACAAAATATAAATTTGTATTTTGTAATGGGCAAACTTAGCGAAGCGAAAACATTCGTGCCACGATCAAACTCCAAATCCGACCGGATGGCTTACAATTAGTAGATGGCTACAAATATTTGTTTATATCTGCGTCAAAAGTGACCAAAATTATACGGCCAAATGGTTTCTGAATGTGTTCAGGGACTCACTAATGAGGCACCCGATGAAAAACTAATGAGTTCGAAAATGGCATTTCATATTTTTAGTTTAGCCCTGAGTTTTTATAAGAGAACATTTATTTGCTCCGCGAAAAAGTGTAAAACTTTTAAATTTTTTCCGAAAACCAAAATTGGATAAAATCTTAAATGGATAAAATCTAGGAACCACAAAATTGATAAAAAAATATTTATAAATGCAAAATTTTTTTGTCTAAAATCAATTCTAATTATTTAAAGTTGTGTTATGCATCAAAATTTCAAAAAATTTAATTTTCAAAAAAAATATCGAAGATTTTGAACAAATCTTTTTTTTCAAAATTTATAAGTTAACCAAACAAATTTTTCCCTTTTGAAACCCTTCACCAATCTTGATATAATATTTTTTTTGAATTTTGGCAAAGTGAAGGCTATAAATCGCTATGAAATTCTTTTATCCGAAAATTTAAATGGCAAAAAAATATTTTTGAGACAATCCATTTTCACGAAATTACTCATTTTTACTAAAAACTTGTTAGCAAACTGGCATTTATGTTGCGAAGTTGACCGGTGAGCTGGCAATTTTCACTCAAAAAATGGTAGTGAGATGTGTCACATGGGTGGGTACTTGTTTGAGCCCAACACTCAATATGGATAAAAAGATTTTAGTAAGTCAAAATAAAAAACAAAAATAACAAAAAATTATACCCGATTTTTTAACCAAGATTGTAACTTGAAAATTTCACGTCTAATCAATTACCGTATTACCTCTAATAGAACGGCCAGCCGCTCTATTTTTCAACCACCCTCGAGAGGGTCGGTCTAATAGAGGTAATACGGTATTAATTTTTTCATTTATATTACCATTATTATAACTGATTTTTTCTAGGGAAATCCGATGCCTTTTCATTGTGCAAAAACTATTTTATGTCTCTAATAAGTGAAATCCATAATTTTTAAATTGCATTAGCTTTGGAAAAATAAAAAATACAATTTTTGCGAATTTTACTGGAAAATCCAATGCAAAATATCATAAATTTTCACAGCTCATAAAATCCGATGAATTCCATAACAAATTCTCCGACCAATTCCTCCTCCTCCGCTTCCTCCGCCTCTGTGCTGCTCGGCGACGAGGAGGTGCTCAACGAGTTCGGCGAGTCCGACCGCATCTACCGGTACACCGTGTGGCTGACCTGCATCCAGCAACTGCTGTCCATCTTCGGCATTGTGCTCAACTGCTCCCTGTTCTACATCACCATCAAGCACAAGTACTACGGGGGGGGGAGTGAGAAAACACGTGCCGTGTCACGTACCACTGATCAGGGAGAATCCGTACAACTCTAAACACTTGAAAAGTACGGTATACATATGAGCGAGCATATATTGTTAAAACTTCATAATGTTTTTTATTTTATGAAACGGCTTTAGTTAATTTAAAACACTTATTCAATTGAAGAGACTTTTTGTCATTTTTCCTTTAATATTTGAATATATTTTTTTAATATTTGAATATTTTAAAGCATAAAATANGATGCCCTCACCGAATTCGCCACCCCGTTTGCCACCATTTTGGTGATTTTGCGCCGTCGCATTCCCCTGCTAACCTGCTGTTATGCACAGGTACCTAAATTTTTGGAAAAATTGGAAAAATAATTCCTTAAATGTATTATTATAAAAGTCCAAACTGAGATTTTGCTTTATAAATTGTTGAATGATATTTAATAATATGATTTTCTCTTACCCAAAATCATCCTTTAGGTCGTATGATTTCAGATTTTTTGATCGGATTTTATGACCTTCGAGAAAAGTTTATTATCCGCCCTTTGGCGACCCAATTTCTATCCAAATCTTGATAAGAATCATGACAATGATTTTTGCAGTTTTTTGCCACCATGGGTGCCATCAACTCCTACCTGAACCTGTTCGCCATCAGCCTGGACCGACTGACGGCTTTGGCATTCCCGATTTTGTAAAATCATAATATTAAATTAATTATTTTTAATCTTCCATTTCAGATGATCAAATTCCATAAAAATGCATTATCCCACAATTAATTTTTAGACATTTTTATCCAATTTTGTTAAAAGGCAATTTAGGTCCAAAAGGCTGAAATATTTTTGGGGTTATTTTCAATATATATATAAATGTTTTATCATAAATAAATATAATCTAGTTTTGGCTTATTGCTATAGTTTTTTCATTCTTAGTATCTAAAATTGATCTTCGTCTTAAAAAATACCATAATCTTTATTTTGGCGCTAACTTGAATAAATTTTCGAATACTCTTAAAAATATCGATAAATTATGGTGATTTAACGCAAATTACCCACATTTAGGGCTATTAATAAAACTAGCGAACGGATTTATGTATATGCAAGTGAATTTTTTGCAGCTTCAGAACGGCCTGAAAATCACGTAAAACACATTTTTAACATGATTTGAACCTTCTAGAATGGTTTTCTAACTGCATTTTTTTTTTGCATATTTTTGACTTTTTCTGCATATTTTTCATATTCCGCATATTTTGGGCATTTGTGGACAAATTACCCGCATATTTTGGCATTTTGTCCCGTATTTTCCAATTTTTTGGACCTATTTTTTGAAAAATGAACCTTAAAATGGCGAAAATATTGGTTCTAAGAAAATTGATAAAAGTTCAAGTTCGATAATCAAAAAATGGAAAATGAAAAAATTTTGTTTGGAGGAGGAGGGGGGTTGGGGGCTGAGAAAATTGAATTTATTGGAGCTTTATTTATTTTTTTTTGAAAATGCGTTAAATATGCAAATTGCAAAAAACCACTTTAAATAGTAAAGAATTGCTTTTTTTGGCAAAATTTATGCATTTTTAGGTCTTTTTTTGCAAAAAATTTGCGCATATTTTGTGCATATTTTGGAAATTTTGAGCATATTTTGCGCATATTTTGGCATTTTTCCGTTCATATTTTATGCGCATATTTTGGAAATTTTTGCGCATAAAAATCCGTTCCCTTTTAATAAGTAATAACTAAGAAAAAATCGGAAAATTAAAAAAATATCTTTCAGTTATCGCCGCTATTTCTCCAAATTCACCGTCAAATACACGGTTATTGCCAATCTGTGCTCCATGACCATTGTCGTCTACAATGTGTTTTTGGCCTTCCAATTTGCCATTGAACACCAGGAAATGTAAAAAATTTTTTTTTAAAAAATTTTTTCTATTTACTTTTTTTGAAATTTCTATTGTACAAATATAAATTTAAATATAATACCTATATAATTTTTCCTAAAAGCTAAAAAGAATGCAATTATTTTTAGGCAAAGCCCAATTTCTTTTTATAAATTATGGTATTTGAAAAAAAATTATTTGAGGATTTTGCGGATTAAAAACCTAAATTATATTATTATTATTATTATTTTAGGAAAAAATAATATGGCTTCCAGTTAAAGTTGTATGAATTTAGGATTAGTTCGGGAATAAATTTGTAATTTTTTGGAAATAGAAAATAATAATATTTTTTGAAACTTGACCATAATAGACCAAAATAAACATTTTCGGGGGTCTACATGGGATAAATGTTCGGTTTAAACATTTTTTTGTTAGTATGGTCTACTGTGAGCCCGGCGACATGTTCCAGGGCGAGGCCTTCAAGATGGGCAACCTGATCATGATGGGCTTCACTTTGGCCACTGTGCTCATCTACATCTTCATGGGCATCCTGTTGAAGGGTTAGAATTTTTTAAATGACAATTCATAAATTTATCCCATCGCAAAAAAAATTGAAAAAAAAATTTAGGAAAAATTTGAACCTCTCTATTTTTTGGAAAGCACTAAAAATTGGATGAAATTCACCCCGGAAATGTATTTTTAGAAAAATAACATTCAGCTCTGGAGAAAAATTGGAAATTGGCATTATTTAGTAATAACATTCAGAAAATATATTAATATGTAAAAATATTTATTTATTTTTTTCTTGTTATAATATTGCTTTTATTATTTTACAATGTATTTTTCTATATAAACTAATTTTTTTGCCAAAATTCGCAGTGATCAAAAAGGACGTGAACAGCAAGTCCCAGCAGGAGATCACCCGGCGGATCTTCAGCTCCCTGGCCATGATCATGGCCGTGATCTTCTGCTGCTGGTTCATGTCCGGCCTGGCCAACATTATGGTGGTGCCGGCACTCACAGCGGGCGATCCGGCACTCCAATTTTTGGTAAATGACAACATTTTTATTATGGGTTGCAATATTTTATAAATCAATTTTTAAAATTTTTAAAATGGATTTTCGGCAAAATTTTTTTTCCAGATCGGGCGCCTGTTCACCCAGCTGGTTACAATTGCCGGCGCCATCAATCTGCCAGTCCTCTATTTTTGCAGGTCCAAAAAAATTGAAAAGAAAATCCAAAAATTGTTTGTTCCCAATTTTTTTTATTAATTTTTTTTTATTAATGCAAATTTAAGTGTTAAAATATTAAGAGCAAATGATGAAACTTCTAAAAAATATTTCCCTTTTATTTTTTATTGCTGCCCATTTATTTCTATAATTTGGCTATTCTCTTTTTAAAATCAAAAATATTATGTTGCAATTATAAAAGTAAAGAGAAAATCGGTTCAGAATACCTGTTAATTAATTTCATAATAAATATATTCATTATTATATCAATTCCCCCTTTTAAGGGCGCAAATTTAAGAGTTAAAATATTTGAAATTTTCAGTTCAGAAAATAAATAATTTTTTTAATAATTTCCATTAAATAATCAATTTTAATCTATTAACTAATTTTTTTAAGCGCAAACTTTTTAACTTATCCTTAAAATGTACTGATCCATTTATTTTTTTACCTCGAATTAGGAATGAGGCCAATCTATGAAACGAACAAAAATATTATCAAATAAACAGGAAAAAGACAGATCGCCAACACCAAAATACTTTCAAAAATTGAAAACTGACAACCGATCCTATCCTATACTGAAGGAAGATTTTCGTCGTAATAATTTCCGATATTCACATGTTCAAACGATTTGTGGTAAAAAATTAATGGATCAATACTCAGAAAAAGAAAGATACAAATAAATTTATTTTTAAAATTTGCATTTTATTATATACCAATTTGTATCCAAAATATAAATAAATTATTTTAGCTCCGAATATCGCTCAATTTTGCGCTCCGAGTTCCGCCTGATCAGACTGCTGAGTGCCCTGCGCATTTCCATCAAAATCCAAGTGGCACCCAGCGTGGTGCCGAAGGGTCCCACCAATCTGATCACCATGGTGTCCTCGCAAAATCAGCAGAATCAAAATCCGCAGCA
>LDKF01000112.1:30549-41360 GCA_001026735.1 Rotylenchulus reniformis | reverse complement strand
ACGGTATGCTACTAACAAAAGGGACTTCAGATAAGCAGGGACTTCGGATTACTAGGTTATAACTAGGACATGTAAAACTAAAAATACCGGCAAAAAATCCCAAAATACCGGTAAAAATAGTGAAATAACGATATAAAATTTTCAAATTAGGTGTGAAAAATGTAATTTTTCAATAAAAAATTCTTGGTTGAAATTGCAAATAAAGAATATTTCAAGGTTTTACATGTAGAAAACTGGCCAAATGATGAGTAAAAAATTCTTAAAAATAATTTTTTTTGAATGAAAATTTTTTGATTTTATTGCATTTCTGCTTAAGAATTTTCCAAAAATGGCAAAATACCGGCGATAAAATCGAGATACTGGCATAAAGTCTAAAATAACAAAAAATCCGAAAATACCGGCGAAAAAGTTACTTTTTTAGACTCAAATTAAGCTAGAAATAATGCTTTTTATTTGATTTTCATTCTGAGCCTCCCAAAAATACCGATTTCGGTATTTTTACATGCCCTAGTTATAGCCCTATTTTTATTTTTTAAATTTTTAGCTTATGGATTTGTTTAAAAAAGGGAAGGCGAATAATATCAATTCGAAAATTTGGAAATCCCGTGAAAAAGTTGTGCTTTTAGCTAGGGGACATACATATAATGTGAAAAATCTGAATACACAAAACACAAACAATTTAGGTGAAAGGACAGAGCTGGCTGGCTATGTGGTGCCCATTCATGGGAGTGATGCGGTCTGATAGAATTATTATTTATGCGTTTGTTTTTCTTTTTATTTATCGATGTTTCGGTTATTTTTTGCTCATTTGGTAGTATAAAATGTTTATTTCGCAGGAATTTTTTTTTCATATTTTACCCATTTTCGTGGTCTATGTCTATGCAGTATGCAGACTGTTCCAGAATTCCATGTTGACAAAATGCCACGCTCTATTCCTCCAAGATACTATATATGTAAACATATTTAAAAAAGTTGAGTCCCAGGATTCAAAAAATGTTAGAGTCCCAAAACTGACCACCTTTAAATTAGCACCGGAAGAATAGTGTGTAGTTATTTTTTTTTTTGTAAAAGCCCAAAAATACAGCCAAAAAGCATTTTCGATAATAGAAAATTTTTTATTTATTATGTCATTTGCAGGGGAGTTTATTTGTAGATGGTGAAAATATATCTTTAATGGAGTTGAAAATTTATTTTATTGATTTTATATCTGAAAACTTAAATTCTATTTTTTATATCTGAAAACTAATCCTAAAATTAATTTTTTATATTTTATATCTGAAAACTAATTCTAAAATTAATTTTACTTTCATTTGGTGTAGGTAGGCAATTTATGATTTTAGCCAATATCGGCGCTGCTCGATTTTGAAAAAATTCATGTGACGATTAAATGGAAAAAATGACAAGTAAAAATAAGGTATATGTAGATAGCCGATTTTTAGTCATTTTAATTTTTGGATTTCTTTGATAAAATTTATGTAACTGAAATATTTAACTTTCAAACATTTCGCACAATTTTGAAAACTTAAAAAGCTAGAAAAAGTAATTTTTCATAGGGCCCCTAAATGTTTTTTATTTAGTCATTTACCACCTTTGGGAATTTATGAAATGATCCGGTACGGAAAGCCAAATTTTGTTAAATATGGGCAGCTTTTCAGAGATAAACTCGGGATCGTTTAATTAGGGTGTTTAGGACATGCTTTGAAGTTTTAACAAATTTGGTCGATCCAAACATGAACAAAACATCATGCGAACATTAAATTGATTAAATCTTCGATGATGTTTTACCATCTTCAAATCAATGAAGGTTTGAAATAATCAGACAGAGGCCATATCCGAAAACTTTTTTTTGAACTTGCTAGGCCAAAAGTAACAAAAGCAAAGTCAGAATGCAGAATTTTGTGCTCTATCTTCTGGTATTTTTAATTTTTCGAAATTCGAACAAAAAGTTCGAACTATCCCATAAGAACCTATATTTCGGTATTTCGGGTAAATTTCGAACTTTTTTATTCGAATTTCGAAAAATTAAAAATATCAGAAAATTGAAAATTAAATTTTGCACAATGGTTTTTTACACTTTTTGTCTAACAAGTCTTACAAAAAAGTTTTTGGCCAGAATAGCTCATGGCGGTTTTTTAACGTCCCAGCACCATTTTCACATATTAAAAAAATGGTTTTTAATTATTCATTTAAAACATTTGTGTTGTGTATCAAGATCACGAGAGAATATTTATTGATACAATAGAATAGATGAGGAAGCGAAGAGGAAAGCCAAGGTGACAAATGATGCAAAATGGATCACTTATATAGGTGGAAATGATGTGGTACACTCTGGTATAGGATGTGGTACAATGTGATGCAATATGGTACATGATGGTACAGATGATACACAATGGTACATGAGAGATAACAATGATACAAAGTGATACATAGTGGTACATGAGAAATACAGAATGAGGAAATGATCACACATGAGAAGTATCACAATGCTTGTTATCCCGAATCCACAACAATTTGTTTCCCATGTTTGTCAAATATTTGGCTCACCGACGATAACATTATTTTTTCTCTAAACCAAATGTTAAAAAAAAATTAGGAAATAGAAATTTTATTCAAATTAATAAAAAAAAATTTAAAAAAAATTCAAATTAGGAAATTTGTAGAAAATTATTAGAAATTTCCTGTGAAAAGCCCACCAATTTTGAGGGAAGACATATTTTATCAAAAAAATACCAAAATTAAACAAACTTCGGTAATCCAGAACGGTGCCAGGTCTTTTTGCAAAATCGGAACTTTTTCCTTTAGAAACTTTTCCTAAAACTAATTAGGTACCTAGGCTAAAACTATAAAAGCAAAAAATATCTAGAATTTTAAGCTCTATCTTTTAATCTTTTCGTTTGTTCGAAATTCTTTAAAAATTTTTGAAATTTTCCAGAGAAATACATATTTTCGAAAAAAAGTAAAAATATCAAATTTGAGAAACTAAAAAGGCCAAAAGATAGAGAGAGCATTAAGTTATGCTACTAAGTAAAACATTTTTTTCTTTTAAAATTTTGGTCTAATGAGTTTAGTAAAAGGTTTCGAAAATCGGCAAATAGTTTGCTTAATACAAAAAAAAACATAAAATTGGTTTTGATATTAAAAAAGCATAAACGTAAAAAAATTCAATTTCATAGATTTTTTGCAATGATAAAACGGGCACACACAACCAAATGATCAAAATGCCAATTTTTTGTGTGATTTGATGCATTTTTATGTTCATTATGCAGAATGCCACAAAATTGGCATAAAATCATAAAAATGCAAGGAAAAGTCCAAAAATAAACACCAAAAATGGGCCAAAATGGCATAAATGCCAAATGGCTTTGGAAGGATTAATTTTTTTCGGTATTTAATGAAGTGATTTTGAGCATTATTATGCCATTTTAATAAAAAAAAATGATTGTGAAATACTTTAGGTATTAATCTAAATTTTCCATTTTTGCTAAAAATTTATCAAAAGTCTGAACTCTGCTAATAGAAGAGGTCATTTTTTGATTTTTATTTTTCTAATCAAATTTTGAGACTTTAACATCTTTTATACAGATCTATCGCCTTTTCGAATTAATAAAAATACATATATATTTTGAAATTTGTAAATATTTAAAAATTTAAATTTTTGAATTTTTTTCCTAAATATGTTCAATATAATATGTTCAATATAATTACTTATATTATATATTTTTTAAAAATTTTATTTTTCAAAAAAAACTAATCAAAAACACGCCTTACTAAAATTTTATAGGGTCGGAAAATAATTGGTTTTTAGGGTTTCCCTATACATTTCATTTATATAAATGCTAAATACATATAATAATATGAAAATTCTCATTTTTCTTTAGCAATGACACCTTTACATATTTTTGCATTTTCAATTTCATTTTTATTTGGCCATTTTTCCAATGGCGGAATTGTCTTCAAACAAAAGGTCCACAAAGATGGTCCCTATTCTATGTATGGCCATATCGAAATTGGAACTCCGCGTAAAATTTTTACTTTTTTATTTTTTCGATTAGACTTCATTTGGTTTAGTTAGTGTCGACTCATAACTAATAAAATGACCAATTTATGTCAAAAAGTCGATTTTTGGCATTTATAAAATTATTAATTTAATATTTTTCATTTTTATATAACAAACAATGTTGTAAATATTTTAAATTTCGATTATTTTAATAAATTCAATAAATTGCATCAATGAAAAACATTGGACACTGGGAAAATAATTTAATACACTTTTGAAAAAAGCGGTAATTTTTTGTGTTGTGCAATGTTTAAATTTTTGGATTTTTGATTTTAGCCATCTATTCATTATTGGGTTTTAGATTTTTAAATTTTCATAAATTTTTCGAATTTTTAGCCCAGAAATTCCTGGTCCGGTTCGATTTGGAGTCTTCCGATGTATGGGTGTTGAACAAAGGTGTCAACGTAGAAGCTGTGAATAACAGCCGCTCGATTTTTAAACGTGCCAAATGGCAAACATTCGACTGGCGGTAATTAATCTTTTATTTTCAAATGGGCAAAATGGAGGTGGGGGGTCGATTCATCGCCGGTACGAGGCTTGTAAACTAAAAATTGGGCGCCGGGAGAAACGCTTTGAGCCCTCGATTTTGTAAAGCGAATTCCTTATTACAAACTGCTATGGGAAAGTAGAATGGATAGAGAAAAAGAAATCAGACAACAATATGTTTTAATGCAACATGCTTTCGCGTCATAAAATCGAGGAGCTAAAATAAAAGTTGGAATTCTCTGGCTTTTCTGTGCTGATTATAACTTTGTTCAAACCAAACCTAGAGAAATGAATTTGATGTATGTAAAAAGATAGAGCATTAAAATTAGAGATCGGACTAGTTCTAGATCAAGATCTAGTTTTTTTCCTAGTTTTTTTCTAGTCTAGTTTTTTCTAGTTTTTTACTCTAGAAAAAACTAGAAAACTAGAAATTATGAAAATAAAAAAACTAGAACTAGGCCTTTGATTCTAGTTTTTAGTTAAGTTTTTTATTTTTTTGATTCTACTGTCTTGCCTTGCAATATTAATTTTGATTTTTTTGCTTCTTTAGTGATGAATAGGGCATCAAAAAATATCCATATAAAATCGCAAAATATCCGGATAAAATATCCGCCAAAAATCGCAAAATATCCGCATAAATTAGTAAAAATATCCACATAAAATTTTCAAAATAGGATGAAAACCCAATTAAAATAATTCAAAAAAATTTTATTATTGGTTGAAATTGCAAATAAGGAACATTTCAAGGTTTTTCATTGAGAAACTCATCCATTAATAGAAAAATTTGCAAATAGGGAATTTTCAAGTGGTTTGTTGGAGAAATTGGTGATTTTGGGACCATTTCTTCAATTACGCATTCTGTTGAGAAAAATTTCTTAAAAATATGATTTTTTTGAGAAAATTTTTTGAAAATTTTAGGTTTTTGAGAAATTTTTGGAAATTTTTTTAGAAAATTCAAAAATTTTAAAATTTTCGGATTTTATTGCATTTTTGCTTAAGAATTTCCCAGAAATGGCAAAATATCCACGAAAATATCCACATAATTTGAAAATATCCATGTAATATCCAAATATCCACATAAAGTCCAAAATATCCAAAAATATCAAAAATATCCACATAAAAGTTGCTTTTTTTGAACTCAAATCAAGCTAGAAATGGTTTTTATTTGATTTTCAGGCCATTTTGAGCCTCCGCAAAAAATCCAAATGGATATTTTTTGATGCCCTAGTGATGAATATTTTAAAAAATGAATTTTTATTCAAATTTTTTGAAAGGAAAAATGAAATTTAATTAAATTTTTACCATTTTTGATTTTTTGTTCATAGGAAAAAACTAAAACTAGAACCTAGATCTAGAAAATTTCTCTAGGTTTTTCTAGTTTTTTAGACTAGAAAAAACTAGAAAACTAGAAATCACGAAAACTAGAAACTGGAACTAGAACCAGAATTCGAAAATTTTCCGATCTCTAATTAAAATAGCTACCAATGATTCTGAGCTCATCCGAATTGGCCAAATGCAAAAAAGTTATGGCCAAAATACCGTCAATATGGCCAAAATTTGAAAAATAGCGATATTTTGGCCATAACTTTTTCGCATTTGACCAATTCGGACAAGCCTAGAATCATTTGTAGCTAGCTGTTTTAATGCTCTATATTTTGACACCAAACTCGAGTTACAAGCCTTGGCCATGAATCGAACCGGCGATGAATCGACCCAATTTTTTTGGCAAATTTTTTACTTTTGCAGCGAATCCACCAGTTTGGTGACAATTGGAAATGAATGGTTTGACGCCGATGGAGATTATTCGGCTTCTGGCCACATGGGCAAAGATGTGCTATCTGTAGGTTTTTGATTTGATTTTTGAAATATTCCTACCATTTTTACAATATTTTACAACATTTTCCCTCCTCAATTTTCCCCATTTTCCAGTTCGGTTCCCCCCTCGCTACTTTTTCATCGGTTCCCATCGGCTTCATCTCCCGTGCTTCTCTCCACTACCGGTACACCCCCTTCAGTGGTGTTTTGGGCCTGAGCATTGTGCAACCGGAAAGCATGGAGAAACACCACGGGAAGCCAACATTCCTAGAGATCATAGGGCCCAAGCTGGACAAGCCGATGTTAACCATTTGGTCGGAAAGGTGAGGAGCAAAGCAAAAACACACAAATAGTGCGAGAAACGCAATGGCGAAGAAACACATTTAAATATGTAACAGAAAATACAAAAAATGCACCTTTGATTGGTGCTGGGTCGTTTAAAAAAATTCAAAATCCAGTATGTTCTCCAAAAACTTTTTATAAAGCTTTTTAGACCGAAAGTTTCAGCGATAAAATTTGGCCCAGCAAATCTAGAAAAAAATTTCGGAAAGGTTTTGGGGTTTGGCACTTTTTTTGTAATGATGTAACGATCCAGCGCCATTTTAATACACAGAATTGCACCTTTTTGAAACAATGAGTAAAACACACACGAATTCAGTGTGTGTTCAAAAATGAATTTTCCCAGTCCATCCGCCCCCTCCGGTGAGCTGACATTCGGGGCCGAGGACACTGTGCACTGTTTGCCCGGCTACCAGTATGTACCTTTGGAATGCAGATGGCATCTGACATCTGGCAACCACACTGTTCCGCATCGAAACACAACTGGCCAACGGACACACAACACACCGATGGGATTTGGAAGGGTAAGAGTATACTGTAGAAGACAGTACTTGTTTACAACAGGGAGTACGGTACATATTGCACATTGGGCACAGAATGGCGCATCAGTGTTGGGAAAAGCTCCGACTCCGGCTCCGGCTCTGGTGCTTTTTGGGGTCGGAGTCGGATCTAAAAATTTTAAGAGTCGGAGCCCGGAGTCGGAACCGGAGCCGAAAAATTTGAAGGCCGGAGCCCGGAGTCGGAGCTGGAGCCAAAAATTTTATGAACTGGAGCCCGGAGTCAGAGCCGGAGCAAAAATTTTAAGTCGAAAACTTTCATTTTCCCAACACTTGATGGCATACATAAGTAAAGCGCAGTTCCCCATTTAAATTAGCCGTGGTATTAATTGATAAATAACCAAAAATGGTAATCAAAGTTGGTATTTGAAAGGGTGCTATGTCGTTTTGCAAAAATTATCAAAATGGGCTTTTTGCAAAAAAAAAAATATCAAAACCCAATATGTTGTTAGACCAAAACTTCCAGCGACAATGTTGTGCAGAATTTTATGCTCTATCTTATGGTATTTTTAGTTTGTTGAAATTCGAACAAAAAGTTCGAAAATTTCAAAAATATCGAAAAATAAGGTATTTCACGAAAAATTCGAAGTTTTTGTTTGAATTTCGAAAAACTAAAAATACCAAAAGATAGAGCACAAAATTCTGCACAACTTTGCCGCTGGAAGTTTTGGTCTAACAAGTCTTAACAAAAAAGTTTTTTCGGAACATATTGGGTTTTGATATTTTTTGCAAAAAACGACCCAGCAACTTTGAAAGGACTGTAGTTAAGAGTGGGTACTGTTAGGACACGAGTTACTAAGAGTGAAATAGCCAAATAATGTTGAGAGTAAGTAGGCAACGACTTACAGGGGGGGGGGACAATAAGCGGTGATATTAGGGAATATGTACTTGGTAAGTGTAAAGGAACGGTAAAATAAAATGACCAAATTTCTTAACAAAAGTGTGCCAAAATTCAAAATTTTTTCCGGCGGCCCCTATCGGGGCCGCCGACAACCCCATTATAGTGAATTTAAAAACAAAAAACTGACAAATTTTCATACGAATAAGGCCCCAATTTCTAAAATTTTCTCCGGCGGCCCTGATCAGGGCCAATGGCGGGAAGGCAAAGTTATTATCAAGAATCTTTACTTATCGTTTTCTCATTAGTTTAAAGAACTCCCTTTTTCGACTTTAACAGCTTTTAAAAAGACGGCCGGGGATACCCTGGCCGCGGCGGTGGGGAGTTCTTTTAAGTGAATTTTTATGTTTGTTTTTACTAGTTTAAAGAATTTGGGAGAGCCTAAATTTTCCAAAAATTTCTCCGGCGGCCCCTAACGGGGTCGCCGCCACCCCTTCAGAAAATGAATTCCTTTTTAAAAAACGAAATTTAGGTTATGGAAAAAGTGCAGAAAATATGAACGGCAGTAAAAAATGTTATTATTGAAATTTTTATAATCTAAAAAAATTGCCATGTAAATGCCATGTTTTTCAGGCAATTTTCTATGTTTTTCGAGATGGGAGTTGTGATCCCTGAGGGCGCCCTGTCGATTCGTCCCACCAGCTAAAAACCTACGATTCGTCCAATCAGCCAAAAAACCAAACCATCATATGCATAGCCGGGATGCCGCATGTAGAAGCCGCAACTAATATGTGCATAGCCGGGATGCCCTAAAAAGTTTTAAAAATACTTAAACATCTCATATACTGATATTTAATTTGGTTTGGACGAATCTTAGGTTTTTGGCTGATGGGACGAATCGTAGGGCAGCGTCCCTGAGCATACCGTAATAATGATAATGCTATACCGTGGTGCCTTGTCATTTACGCGCCAGACATTTGCGCGCCATTCGTCATAAATCGCTTTGTACATAACCTATAGGCACGAGTTTTATATGCGAAAATAGAGCAAAAAGCCCCATTCGAATTGGTCCTGTTTGAAAAAAAAAGTTATGGCCAAAATACTCTAAATTTGGCCAAAACTGCCTCTTTTAGCCATGACTTTTTTTCACTGTGGTCCAATTCGAATGTGCTTAAGCTCATTTTATAACTAATTTTTTGCTCTATTTTTGACATCAAACTCATTTCTTTGGGTTGTGTTTGAACCGAGTTATAATGAATGGTGCGCAAATGTCTGGCGCGCAAATGACCGGACACGTATACCGTTACTTTTGCAGCTACCGCTACATTGAGTTGCTCGATGCATTTGAGAATGAGAACTACAAGGAAGCGTACAACTTCATCTTTGGCCCCAACCAGTGGTCCAGGAAATGCATAAAATGTTCGGGGTAACATCGAACGCAGAGATGGTTTCCAATACCGTACCCTACAAAGCCGAAGAGGGTACGGTACGCCCGGACATTGTACTCTATATGGGCAGAAAGGAGGAAGGTCCGGGAAAAGCGGCAAAATTGGTGCTCAAGGAGGAGGAGTACATTTTCAAGGTATTGAGGGTGGGATGGGAATAGAAAGTAGGCAAAGCGCAAAACATAAATGGCGACCATAGGAATACTGTAAATACCATGATGCGGATAGAGGAGTCCAGCAGAAGTGATTTCATTTCGGCTAGCTCATATTAAGAATTATTGTGTGCTAAATTCCCAGGAATAATCCAGCCAATATCTCATGAACCTTGCGGTTGCCTAGGTCCTCATGGTTTTGCAGATAGCCAATTTGTCCTAAACTTAAGAAAGACACATATCTCGCCAAATCGTATTTTTGTGAGAATTTCTTTGACGAGAATTTTTTGCAATTATTGTGGTTTTTATGCACCTATACAAGGTTTAAAACAGGAAGAAAAACAACTACACGCAGTATGCAAACAAATTTAGTGCAAATAAAATGAATAGAATCCGTGAGATCCTTGTGAAAAAGCAGTGCTATGAGTAAAAGCATAGGAAGCATGAGAAGTGTATAAAAGTTATCCAAAAATATGAATGGGACCCTTAATCCTTAAAATGCCACAATTTCAGCTCAAATTTTAAATTTACTACATATGTATAGAATCCATATGGTGTGAAAATAAATTTGAATAGAAGCCAATAGAATTGAATAGATGCCGTGGAAATATTCCCTCCTCACACAGAAATCGGACTCTGATGCGAATTCGGAGTGCTCCTTTGTGTTCCAAAGCAATTATGACGAGGAAATGAGCGGCGGATGGTCCACGGGGGCCGGATTCAACCACCGGTTCTGCATGGCCCTGAACTTTGGCCACGGGACCATCGGATTTGGACGACGCCGAAGAAAACAGTGACCAAGGGTAAAAAAATAAATGCAAAAATACGTGCTGAGTCGTTTCAGCCAAAAATGCAAAAATGGAAAAGTAGTCCTAAAAACTTTTTTGTTAGTGAAATTAGACAAAATGTATAAAAAGCGAAGTTGTTCCGAATTTTATGCTGATTCTGAAAGTATAAAAATTATTTCGAATTTTCGGTCAAAATGCTGAAATTTTTAGGAAAAACCTTAATTTTCAATAAAACAAAAATTTCCACATTTTGACCAAAAATTCGAAAAAAAGAATTTTATACCTTCAGAATGAGCATAAAATTCTGAACAACTTTGCTATTTATATTTATTGT
>LDKF01000112.1:0-12218 GCA_001026735.1 Rotylenchulus reniformis | reverse complement strand
CATTTTTAAGCATAAAGATTTTATAAAAATATATAATTGTTTTTAGCATTGATTTTTTGAACTATTGACGTCCATAGTAAGTAATAATGATTTTTTTATTATTCTCTCCCTTAAAGTGGTCGTCATCATTCCAAAAATAAATGATGATGATGTGTGAGAAATAAATGATTGAGTCATAATATTAATTTTCAGTTTTATTTCCTTCAATACATTAATAAATTTTGCACATTTCGCATTATAATTGCATAACAATTAAAAAAATATTTTATTAAAAAAATATAAAATCGTAAATTTAAGATTAATGAGGCTTAAGGTGATCGCTGGACTTTGTAGGGTGAAACTAATTGACAAAAAATCATAGCAAATCCTCTTTTTTATTAGGGAAAAGAGAAAAACTTTGATGGAATAGGACAGGGATTGAGATTTGAAGATGTGTGAACGATCTGGCGCTAGTTAAAAGACGCCCCTTTTTGGGACTCAAGACTTTTTTGAGTCCCTGTACTCAACTTCATTCCTTTAATTTTTCACTCAACCTCAAGGGGTAATTTTTTGACGCTGAATACGAGTCTGACGTCCATTTTCGACGTTGACATCATTTTTTTGAAAAATACTATATTACTATATTTCATAACCGGCATGCCGCATGTAGAACCCGCAAACGAAAATAGATGTGCGCATAGCCGGAATAACGCATTCGCATTACGTCAATCAGCGTCAAAAATAACCCCAAGGAAGTCATTTTTAAATGATTTTTCGAAGAAAATTTTTTTGATGTCAGCATCAAAAAGTGACGTCAGATGACGCGTTGGGTCAAAATGGACGTCAGATTCCGATTCAGCATCAAAAATTACCCCTTGAGGGAAAATTTAAAGAGCACAGAGACTCAAAAGAGTCCGAGTCCCAAAAAGAGGTGTCTTTTAACTAGCGCCAACGATCTTATAGTTAATACAAACATGTTAAAATCGGCCAAATGGCCATAAAATTATAAACACACACAGCGAAAATAGCGTCAATACTTGTGATTGGTAAAGGGTATTCCTTAGAGTTGTTTCAAAATTTCAATCATTTGATGCAAAAATGACTCTGATTTGGTGGCAAATTGGAGCAGACCATGATGCGTCAGTTTGTCACACGGATCAGCCGCTGCGCATCCCTCCTGCGCAATCGACGACGGCACTCCTGGGTCATTGCCGCGGTGCTGGGTCGTTTTAAAAAAGTATCATAATGGGCGTTTTAAAAAATAGATCAAAACTCAATATGTCCTCTAAAAACTTTTTTGTTAGACCTGTTAGACCAAATGTATAAAAGACAAAGTTGTGCAGAATTTTATGTTCTATCTGCTGGTATAAATTTTTTTTCGAATTTTGAACAAAGATTTTGAAAAAAGTCGAAAAATCCGTATTTTTTGATATTTTTGACTTTTTTCGACATTTTTGTTCGAAATTCGAAAAAAAATTTATATCAGCAGATAGAGCATAAAATTCTGCACAACTTTACCTTTTATTTTATACATTTGGTCTAACAGGTCTAACAAAAAAGTTTTTAGAGGATATATTGAGTTTTGATTCTTTTTTTAAAACGCCCATTATGATACTTTTTTAAAACGCCATAGCACCATTGCCGCATCACACCACTCATTTATTTTATGGGTTTAAAACTATCCTTTCCGGGGCCGTAGAGTAAGAATGAGGTTATTCTACCCGGGTTATTCGATCCGAAAGTCCCACTGCATTCCCAGACCCTCCTCCTTTGAGCTAGGACCACTTTTTTGGCTGGCATTCTAACAGCAAAACCAAAAGTGTGATTTTTGATTCTGCTCCTGGCGCAGCACGGACAGGTTCAGCGTTTTTTTTGTATGGCATCCGCATATTACAAATAGGGAAAGGATAGTTGGCAAGCATACTCTATCCATTTCCTATTTATAATTAAGCTATTTACTATGTTTCACCCAAAATAATTTAAATAATTATCACAATAAATTAAAAATTGGATTTAAACATTTTCTTCAGCCCTCATCCTCTTAATTATCATCCGGTTTAGGCTGTTTGCATTGCCTGAAGCATGGACGCGGTTCGAAGCCCGGATCCGTGCCGTTCTAAAGAGGAGGAGGTATTGTAATAGATCAGAAGAAGGTAGAAGAGTACTACTGTAAGATCAGTATGTCCCAATATAAATGGTGGTAGAACTTTTAAAAAACGGACAAATGACCAAAATATTGCAGAATTTTTTTTAAGTTTGCTAGGCCAAAAGTATAAAAGGCAACTATATGCAGAGAAGTATAAAAAATATGGCATTTTAATTCTTGAAAAATTTTAAATTTTCGAAAAGAACCCTAAAAAATCTAAAAATAAATAAAAGTACAAAATTCACATATTTTGCCTTTTATAGTTATGGTCGGTCTAGCAAGCTTCAAAAATAGTTTTTGTTTTGACCAATTTAACGCCTTATTACTTATTAGCACTGCCTATCCCTGCAACTGTTTCGAATTCGATATAAAGTCCAAAATTCAGGCAAACTTTACTGATTGGTTACCCGACATTTGCGCCCCCGACTTTTGCGCCCCAACCAATGTAACTCGGTTCAAATGCAACCTAGAGAAATGAGTTTGGTGTCAAAAAAATAGAGCAAAAAAATAGCTACAAAATGAGCCTAAGCTCATTCGAATTGGTCTACTGTGAAAAAAGTTATGGACAAAATAGATGGTTTTGGCCAAATTTAGAGTATTTTGGCCATAACTTTTTTCATAATGGCCCAATTCGAATGAGCTTAGGCTCAGTTTGTAGCTAATTTTTCGCTCTATTTTTTGACAGACATGACACCAAACTCGTTTCTCTAGATTGCATTTGAACCGAGTTATATCGGTTGGGGCGCAAATGTCGGGGGCGCAAATGTCGCGACACGTACTGATTTTATTCGATACGGTGTATTCTTACTTGGTAATCCGATACGGTATTCTTACTTGGTAACTGTGGTTCATCAGCGAGCCATTTTCATCAGATGCTGTGCTACTTATATAGTAGTCTGTCCACATTGGCTTCTGGCCACTCTGAACATGGTGGATCAAATTATTTAAATTATAAAATGAGTCAAAAAATTCCATTTGGCAAAGGTCCAAGATAAAAATATTTTTCCCCGGAGATTGACAATAATTGCGACTATTTTGGTCATAATTTTTGATTGTTACTAAATTTATTCATTTTTGGTCCAGTTTTGGTCCAGTTTTTTTCTAGTCCAGTTTAGGGGTCCCATAAACTTTTAGGGGCCCAATGCATTTTTAAGGGTCCAAACAAATTTTTAGGGGTCCCATGGACTTTTAGGGGTCCAATCATTCCTTCATCTTTTCGATTTTTTCCGAACCTGAAGAATTCAAATTTTTCTAACTTGTTTTTTACAAAAAATTACAGTAAAAAGTCGAACTTCCTAGAAGAATCAAAAAATTAAAAAAACAAGAAATTCATAAAAAAAAATTTGCCCTAAAATTTGTTTGGACCCCTAAAAGTCCATGGGACCCCTAAACTGGACTAGAGACCATTTTTGATTACCACTTCATATTCTTATAATATTTAATAAGTTAGCAAAACCACATTGGAATGTCATTAGCGGCGGGCCCGATAGGAGCCGCCAGAGAAAAATTTGAAAATTTGGCCCTTTTCTCAGGAAAATTGGTCATTTTTTATTTTTCCAGGGGCTGACGGGGGGGGGGGCTTCAGCCCCCGCTGCCCCCCCCCTGGCGCCGGCCCTGGAACTTAGCTCCATTTTTTCAAAACGAAAATTGTCAATTTTTTTACGGGTTCCGATGTGACCAAAACCCCCCATAATAATGTGTTTTTTGCGGGGTTTTAATTATTTTTTTTTCAATTAAGGCAGATTCCGGTCGACATTGATTTCGACCAATTCTGGTTCAAATAAATTATGTAATTCTGTTCCCACCAGTCACAGTTTTGACTCCGCTACTCTAAACAAGCAATTTCGGGATTGCCAATAATTCCCTTTGGATTCGACAAAAGTTGATTTCGGCAAAAAAATCGAAAATTTCTCTTAGATTTTGAAGGTTTTCGGAAAAAATCGAACATGTGCTTCAGGAAGTTCGAAATTCAAAATTTCAAAATTTTCAACATACCTATACATATAGAATGATTTTGAAAAATTTCATGTGCCTCAGCTTTCAGGCCTAGGTTTTCAAAAATTTATTTTTATTTTTATTGAAAAGTTGTAGGTTTTCAAAAAAAATTTACAAGCCTCAGATTAAAAATAAGGCTTATATCGAGATTAATTCTGTTGAAATAACCTCTGTCGAGCACACAATTCTGTCAAAATCTCTGGAAACATTCCCAATAAACTCTATTGGAAATTAAATGCCCCACCATTATAGTTTTAGTCATCTACAGTACCTTCACATAGCACCATGGCCCCTTTTTCCACCCATCGCTGTACGGTAGGAACAGGTGTACGGTAGCGTTGCTGATCTCCAAGTGTTGGTGGTATGCATCGAGGCGGACATCCCGGCAATGGTTGTGCAGCGTGTATTCGTCCGCGTAATTCCTGAAAAAACGGAAACGGAAGATTCTGATTTTAAGGACCCTTGTTCTGTTTTCGTCTGATTCTGTTTTTAACCAGCAGAATATCACCTATGGATATTTCTTTCGTTTCTATGTGTCGGGTTTTTCAATTTTCAAAAAAAACCGCATAAAGCCTCCCAAAATAAGCAATACCAAAAAAATTCAGAATTTGAAGGGGACTCTAACAAGATTCGGGATGGCTAAGTGGTTAATATAGTAAAACCTGACAGGAATGAGGCGGAAGTTCGGGTATTTTTTTTCGGTACCCCCGTCGGGTTTTTTTTTTATCTCGGATCAGAATCCTTGGCAGACTGTAAAAACCGACATGTATATGCATTGAGTAACCTGATCAAAGATCCGAACATCATTTTAGTTCCATTTCAGAGAAAAAAATATTTCATTGTATTCTGGTCATTCTCTATACCAATTCCCTTGTTCTGATCCCGATAAGAACACAACCCCTATTCTAACCCCACTCACATCAATTGAAATTCGCTCAGATTTCTGCGCATGGCCTGAGTACAGCTCAACCACTTCAGACAGGGTTCACCGTCCCAAGAAGTGTTTTTGGTCCCGAAATAGTGGTGCACCGTGTTCGGGTCCGTGGTATTTGACCAACAGTCCACTGGGTCTCCATTTTCGTCTGTCAATTCTGGAAGCAATCGAGATCAACGATCACTTCTATGGTGAGTGATCGGAGAACAATGATCACTATTTAGTGATTAAAAGCCAAAAAACCGCTTCTATGCTTGCAAAAATGATCAACGACCAATTATCATACTTATTTATGATAAGGGACCTGGCGAAAGATAAATTCTAGAGTTCGAGACTTTTGAAAAAACCGGACCCGGATCCCGGATCCGGATTTTGGAAATACCCCCGGACCGGATCCGGAACCCGGAGTCCGGAAAAAAGTCCCGGTCCGGGAAAGTCCGGGCCCCCTTAAAAAGACCGGGCCCGGACCCCGGATCCGGGAAAAGTCCGGGTTGGGCCCGGGTCCGGCCTCGAACTCTAATAAATTCATTGATTTATCGGGGATAAAGATCAATTGGTTAGCGAATAGACCAATGGATAGTAACTTATTACTTAAAGTAGTAGGGAACGGATTCTTATGCAAATGCATTTTTTGGAGCTTCAGAACGGCCTGGAAATCACGTAAAACACACATTTTTAACATGATTTGAACCTTCTAGAATGGTTTACTAAATGCATATTTCTGCATAATTTCGATTTTTTGCGCATATTTTGCATATTTGACATTTTTCAAGCATATTCCGTATATTTTGGGCATTTTTGGACAAATTTCCTGCATATTTTGGCATTATATGGCGCATATTTTCTAATTATTGGGCCAATTTTTGAAAAATAAAACCTTACAATGGCGAAAATAATTTTTCTGGCGATGACGTTTAGAACTAACTAAAGCTCGTCAGTGATCAAAGATCAGAGAAGCGAGGGGGCTAAAAGATCAGCTTAACCTTGTGCGTATAAAGGGTTAAAAAAAGTGTCAAATGATATAGTCAAAACAAAAACTTTTTTGTTAGACTTGTTAGACAAAAAGTATAAAAAGTAAGGGTTGTGCAGAATTTTATGCTGATTCGAATGGTATAAAAAATTTCCCAAAGTTCGAACAAAAAGTTCGAAATTTTCCCGAAATACCGAAAAATATGGGTTTTAGGGGATATTTCGAACTTTTTGTTCGAATTTCGAAAAAATAAAAATACCATTCGAATCAGCATAAAATTCTGAACAATTTTGCCTTTTATACTTTTTGTCTAACAAGTCTAACAAAAAAGTTTTTGTTTTGACTATGTCATTTGGCACTCTTTTTAACGCCCTAGCACCGTATAAAGTTGATTGATTAATTGGTGATTATGCTTCTAAATGATCAGAGATCAACAATGATTGTTTGATCACTGATCAGATATGCAAAAGGCAAGCGATATGTGTTAATTAACCTAAAAACTGTTTGTAAAGTGGTTCCGGTTTCGGTTGTTCCTCATCAGCTGCCACGATTGCAGATAAGTAGAAGAATACCAACAACAAAAGAAGAAGAATCCATGGAATTGGCCGAAAGTGTGTCATTTTTTGAATCTAAAAGTATCAATTTTTCAGAAACAATACAATTTCAACTTATTCATTGGAGAGAAAGATCTGAATCCAAGGTTTCTAAGCGAAAATTGTTTTTTTTGGCCATTTTCATCTATAAACATTCAACAGGGGGATGAATATCTCATTTTGAATCGAGATTTTCCGAGATGGTGATTTTTCAAGATTCTCGAATCGGGGTCGATCTAGAACCCAAAATCCGGTCTCTAAGTTTTTGCATATGATATAATTAGGGATATACCGTATTTCTTCTAAAATAAGCCGCCCTTATTTAATTTCAAATTCCCTTTAGGGGTCCCCTTATTTCAGAGGTGCCCCTTATTTTCCCAAAAATTTGTTCAGAGAAAATTTGGGATATATACACCAATTATGAATAAAATATCATTTTTCTAAATCCAAAGGAATCTATAAGAACCTTCAAAATGAAAGTATGTATTTCATATTTTTCATTTTGGTTCCAAATAACAATTTATTAAAAAAAAATAAAAAATTTATTGTTTAAAATTAAAATGCAAGGACGGCGCAACACCCACATCTTTTCGACGTCTAGGAGTGGCTCTTATTTTATAGTTGCTACTTATTTTAGAGGAAATACGGTATATCCAAATCCTTAGATTTGGGAAAAGTGCTAAATGCAGCGAGTTGAAGAATAATTAAAATATACAATTTTAAAATATATTTAATCATTTTTTATCCGTTACCATTGGATTGTCCGTTTTTTGGACTAAAACAAATATNGGAATAACAATGATGATTCAACTTCACATAAATCGGCAGATTCGGATCGATTGATTGATGTCTCTAAATTTTGCAATTTTTTATAATGAAATCGTTTCACATAAATTTATTGGTCTAAAATTACCCTAAAATGGGTATTTTTTGAATTTTTTGCACCAAAATCTTTCATTTTTTAAAGATGCTAGGATTTAAAAAAAGATCTCACTTTGGCCAGCATTCCCGGAATTTTTTAAATCTAGCTAGCTCAAATGTCATGGTATAAATTGACCGGTAAAAATTTTTGGTATAAATTGATTGCATTTCCGTGAAAATTTTCAAGTTTATCGAAAAGTCAGCCCAAAAAGGTCATAATTTTGGGATAAAATGGCTAAATAATCGGAAAAACATTTCATTTTTATTATCAACTCAACAGTTTTCACAATATCTCAATTTTTAATCCGTAAAATTCTAACTTTCCGTCATGAATTCCTTCAAAAAATTGATTGTTTCCCTTCTTTGGCCAATTCTCATCGGGCATTCATTGCTTCGGGGCCAAAGGAGAAGCATAATTAATTTTCAGTGCCCCCTTTCGTCGGAAAGGTTGGGCCGAGTAAAATTAATGAGATGGACGAGCAAAAAACTGACTGAGGAGGATCGTATGGCGCAATGGCAAAGCGATAGTAAAGTGAAAGGTGCCGGTTCGAACCATGGTGGCGCCGGACATTTTTTCAAATTAACTATGAATTTTAAGGAGTAACAAGTAGCACAATGGCAAAGAAGTGGGAGAGATGAGCGCCGGTTCAAACCCTATCGGCGCCGAAATTTAAAATATTTTTAATCATTTTTTCCAGTTATCAATGTTCCAACGAATGTCCCATTAATTATTCGTTTTGTGTTCGATTTTTAAGGACAATTGAGAAATGATATTTGAGTTGAGTTTAATAATCTAATTTCTTGCAAGCCTTTTTTTAATTTACGAAATTTAAAAAAATATTCTCTAGGGGCTGATTTTTGGACAAAAAAATCTTTTAGGAATTTTAATGTAAATTTATAAATTCTTATCGATTTTCTTGCTCAATTTTGTTTACTAAATGTCCTGTGATATTCCTTAAAATTATCACAAATTTTTCATGTAATTTATTGCAAATTTCTTCCGTTGAAATTCCGAGAAATTTTTTTAAGAATTTTTTTTGACTTCCGTGGCCCTTTGTCCGTTCATTCATTATTCCCGCTCATTTAATATGTATTTTTTTCCGCCGTTCCCAATGAAAATACGCACATTGACGCACATCCGACCGACGACGAAAGAATGGAATGAATGAAATAAATGCCTTTTGTCCCCTCATTCCACCCACACAGAAAAAGCCCCCCCCCCCTTACGGGGAAATTGTATTTTGCATTTTTGGAAGGGCAAATTGCACGGTGCTGGGGCGTTAAAAAATAGTGCCAAATGCAAGACCTTGGCCTAAAACCTTTTTGTTAGACTTGTTAGACAAAAAGTAAAAAAGGCAAAATTGTTCAGAATTTTATGCTGATTCGATGATTCGAATAGTATAAAAAATTTTCCGAAGTTCTAACAAAAAGATCGAAATTTTCCCGAAATACCTAAAACTACTGTTTTTGGGGGATATTTCGAACTTTTTGGCCGAATTTCGAAAAAAATAAAATACCATTCGAATCAGCATAAAATTCTGAACAATTTTGCCTTTTTTACTTTTTGTCTAACAAGTCTAACAAAAAAGTTTTAGGCCAGACTATAGCTCGTGGCGGTTTTTTTTAACGCCCCTCGTGGCGGTTTTTAGCGGTAAAACCTAGCACCGGCAAATTGTACACACACCAACCACACTAGTGATGCTCTAGAGGTGTTGGGACGATACAAAAAAGTGCCAACACTCAAAACTTACTCCAAAAACTTTTTTAAAGCTATCTTGGCCTAAAATTCCAGCCATAAAGTTGTGCAGAATTTTATTCTCTATCTGCCGGTCTTTTTATTTTTTCGAAATTCAGCCAAAAAGTTCGAATTATCCCCTAAAAACCCTATTTTCGGTATTTCGGGAAAAAATCGAATATTGGGTTTTGCCACTTTTTTTGTAACGCCCATTTTGGCGTTTTTTTGAAACGACACAGCACCGCTCGAGAGCGAGAGTCATTCCCGAGGACCGAGAAAACGAGAAATTTTTGTTTTCAGATTGAAATTCACCAAAAAAGTTCAATTGTCAAACTTAAAGTGAAAAATTGTTGCTGCCTTGGGCAAGGCAAAACATATAAACAGACAAATTAATTTATCTAATTTACATGGAAAGGGTGTTAACGAAAAATTTTACGAATAATTATGAAGAAATTAGACAACAAAATTTTCACGAGGCTGGGGTTGGAGGGGGGTCTGCAGCAAAATTTTTCGCGCAGCAATAAAATTTACACTGACGTTTTCTAACAAAAAATATTACAAATATTTTTATATCCATAATGACAAACACAAAATGGGTGTGAACCCAAAATTGATTTTTTTATTCAGCCTGTTTTATTCTGATTTAAAAATTTATGCAACACTTTCACATTTTTGCCCACAAAAAACAATTCCATGGTGTTCCCGAGGGCATTCATTCCGGCGACGGCATTGGCACTAATGCGTTGTGGCCAAAAGCAGCGATGAAAATAATAGCCCAATGGAGGGCGGGGGTGGGGTGAAAACGGGATGATGAAAAGGCAAACAATCGGTGGCCGGATTCTTAGATGGGGTGCAAAAAAGATATTTTTCCAAAAATATTTGCTAATTCAATCTAAATCTGAATTAATAGAAATTTTCTTTAAAGGCACCACAATAGAAGGTGTTGACTCATTAAAAAAAGGTAGCCATTCAGCCATTTTTTTAAAGTGGCTAATGTGGCCAATCTTGCCAAAAACTTTTGTTGAAGCTTGCTGGGCCAAAAGTATAATAAATAGGTGTTCAGGATTATTCTCTATCTTTTGATCCTTTTAGTTATGTGAATTTCAGACAAAACGTCGATCTTTTCGAAAATATTTAAAAATTGGGTTTTTCATGAAAATTTCCAAGTTTTTGTCAAAAAATTCGATAAATTAAAAGACCAAAAGATAGAACTTATAATTCTGCACACTTTGGTTTTTAGAAAGCTCCACAAAAAGTTTTTATTCCTGCCGACTTCCAATTCTGCTGAGTTAAGACCACAAAAACCCGCCATTTTGGCCAATTTGCCAGGAAATTTTTTGCATTTTCAAGTCCATTGCTCTAATACATCCTTTCCCGCTTTACAATCTGTATACCATCTGTTATACCATTATACTTTCTATGAATCTGCTATCTTTCTGTATCGTTCTGTGCTATCAACCCTTTCCGAAGGCCATAGATTCTCCATGGGCCATGGCCCCTTCCCTATCTCATCGACCCTCTCCTCCCCCCCCCCTTCCGGAGTCATTGCTCCTTCCGCGTGTCCTTCCGGCATCCTCCTCCTCCTCCCCCCTGGCCCCCTTGGCCATCCCATTAATTGCATTTTCTCGGTCCCATTCCATTTTTTCCATCTGTCCTCCTCCTCCTCCTTCTACGTCCTCCGTTGTTTTGTGGGGTTGGCCCCATTTTCGCTGTGTATGTTGGCACAATGCAAAACGACGACGACGGCATTTTTGTGTGTCGTCGGTCGCCGAACACGGACGGACGATGGCACGGCTCATTTCATCCGCCCCCGTAAAAAGGCAATTGCGCCGATATGACGCGGTTTTGGGGGGAAAATAATACATAGAAAAATTGCATTTTTGGCCCAGGCTCAGCTTTAAAGAATGGCTAGGAAAAACCCTTATATTTTGTCAAAATGCCGATTGTATTCCTTGCATCATTGACACCATTTGGCCAGAAAAGATGCTACATGCCACATATACATGTATAATTGATGTTAGAAATTGCAAAGCATTTGTGACATCCATTTCCGGAATCCGAAACGGTTAAATCCGTTCCGGAACGGCCATAGCATTCGTCATTTCCGGGGCCATTTGCTTCCTGTGGAACATTTTTGAGAATTCCATTAAAAATCAATCTTCATCATGATTATGCATTTGATCTTGCAGCCCCAATATTACCGCCTCTAAAGCATGGCTATTACTTAGTATATCCGCGCAAATCCGAACTTTTAAAAAACTAATCCCCTTTCCCTCTTTTAATTTAAATCCCTTCCAATTTAAAGGACTATTATGGCTAAAAAATGCATATTCCTTGTATGTAGTTTTATAGTTCATTTTTATACCTATTCAGTTTTATTCTTACATTTTGGTGGGGGGAGGGCGTAAGGTAAATACCTTTCCAGAACACTTTCGAGTATCAAATCACTTCCGGCGCACCTTTCCGGAATCTCTCAGGAGGATGTCACTCGTCAGTTTCGAATCCTTCGGAAGTTGTGCTTTGTTCCTCCCTCCCCGTCGAAATAGCCATTAATATCCTCTCTCACTGACTGAGTGAGTAGTCCCCCGCTTTTACTCAAGCGGAAGTGTAGCGGGCGGGGGGCCGTGGCGATGGTTCACCATCTGTCCTCCTCCTCCTCCTTCTACGTCCTCCGTTGTTTTGTGGGGTTGGCCCCATTTTCGCTGTGTATGTTGGCACAATGCAAAACGACGACGATGGCATTTTTGTGTGTCGTCGGTCGCCGAACACGGACGACGGACGATGGCACGGCTCATTTCATCCGCCCCCGTAAAAAGGCAATTGTGCCGATATGACGCGGTTTTGGGGGGAAAATAATACATAGAAAAATTGCATTTTTGGCCTGGGTTTGGCTTCAAAGCCCGGTTAGAAAATCCCCTTAAATTTTGTCAAAATACCGAATGTAT
>LDKF01000111.1:146008-158486 GCA_001026735.1 Rotylenchulus reniformis | reverse complement strand
CCTTGACGACCAGGGACAGAAGAAGAAGGCCTGGGTGCTCTTGATTACCTGCTTGACTGTAAGAGCCGTTTACCTTGAGGCCACCCGCGAGATGTCTGCCGCCGCTCTGACCAATGTTTTGCGTCGCTTCATTGCGCGGAGAGGGTGTCCAAATGCAGTGATCAGCGACAACGCACCTCAGTTCATCATCACCGGGAAAGCCATGGGACTGTTCAGGAGTGAAGAAGGCGATCCGCAGGGATTGGCTCGATCCAGGGGTATAAATTGGCGTTTTATCCCACAGCATGCCCCGTGGGCCGGGGGCGTTTATGAGCGACTAGTGCAGAGTTGCAAACGGGCCCTGCAAAGGACATTTGGCCGAACCGTGCTCTCCTACGACGACCTGAACACAGCATTGGCCGAAGTGGAAGCGGCCATGAACCTCAGGCCCCTAACTTACGTTTCCGATGATGCTGGCGCGCTTCTCCCCCTCCGGCCGATCGACTTCATCCAACAGAACACTCGCCTCCGGGCCAATTTGAGGCCCGATGTTCCGGCGCGGAAGAAGAAGGAGGAACCGCATGTCCAACTTGCCCGTATGTGGAACGAGAGCCAGGAGCAGAGTGAACAGGTTCGGAATCGATGGAGAACAGAGTACCTTGTTGCTCTGCGCGAGAAGGCCGGATGGAACCACCGGAGGGGACGGCTGGTGTCCAAACGCGCTCCGGCCATCGGTGAGGTGGTGCTGATCGAAGATCAGTTCCAACCGCGCAACTTGTGGCGCTTTGGCCGTGTGGTGGCTCTGCAGGGACGTGAAGGGGCAATTCGGAGTGTCCAAATTCGAATGCCGAATGGGCGAATCTGGGGCCGACCGGTAAGCAAAATTTGTCCTCTCGAGGTTGAAGCGGGCCAGCCGGAAGCCCGAAACGAAGAGGCGAGAGCGGAAGCTGACGCGGAGGGAGAAAAAGTCGAGGAAGAGGGAGTTAAAGCTGATGAAGAAAGGGAGAGAGACGGCGAAGCTAGAGAAGAAGCCAAGGAAGCGAGGACAGAAGCTGGCGAAGCGGCGCCAGAAGAAGAGCAACCGACGCTGCTGAAGGACAAGGGGCCAGCTGGGCCTCCAGAACACTTGCCGAGCTCGGAGGATTCAAACCGGGGCCCAAAACCGCGATGGAACTTGAGGCCGGCCCCGAGGGCGAAACGCCGAACACCATGGGAGTTCATGGCTCTGATCGCATTTCTCTTTTCAGTTACTATGGCCCAACCTGAAATGGAACCGCCAAAATGTGCACTGGCCTGTTTTCGAAGAGGAATTGTGGCAACCATCCCTTCCCGAGTGCATAAAATGGAGTTGTGTTGCGCGGATGGATGCTGGGCAACGTCACCAAGCGAAGCCAGCATCAACTACGAACTGCCAGCGGAGCTGCTGCTGGGTCCCTACAACTGTTCTGCTCACTGTTGGCCAAATTCCGCAACCGTAACCGAGGTCCACATCCGTTGTCCGGCCCGAAACGAATGCCAATTGCTCGACTGCTGGTTGTGCTCTGACCAATTGGCCAACCCGCAATGTAATCCCCGACTGTCGGCTGCTCTGCTGACCACATTGGTCACCGCCGTTTTGCTGATCATTGGGAGTGTTTGGNCCTTCATCCGGCGTCTACAACTCGGTTTCTGGGTAATCTGGCAAGTCTTGTCAATCCTGGTTTCGGGTCCGGTCCTCCTTTTCAATTGGGCCACAGGACGGCACGTCCGGCAGCTGTCAGCGGCACAAATCCGGGCCAAAGCCGAGAAAGGGGCCCGCAGCGCACGTCGCGGCTTGCGGAAGGCGGCGGAGCGAATTCGGACAGCCCGCCAGGCCCAGCGAACCGAATGGGCTGCGTACAAGGCCATGGTCGTGATCATCGCCGTCTCAGGGGCCACTTGGCCCCCGGCTGCAGGCCAAGAGCCCATTTCCTTCTCAACGAGGACGGAGACCTGCAGGAGGACAAGTTCCGGGCTCAAATGCACCATCGATTACGCCACAACGCTCACCTTCCTCCCCTTCGGTCAAGCAGTCCCCCTACTGATCAAAGATGAGAGGGGAGGGATTTTGGGGACATTAAGCTTCCGAATGAAGTCGCTCGCGATGGCCTGCATCCCCAAAACAGAGGGGTGGCACAGGTCATATCAAGTCGAGACTTTGGCGGTCAAGAGATGCAGGAAAGCGGGTTCATGCCGCGACAACTTCTGCGCCAATGTGAGGGCGGACACGCAAGTGGCGGAGCTGGCCACATTGGCACATTTGCCGGGACACTCAGCGTGCATGGACAGCGGAGGGTTCTGGGGCAACGGCTGTGCCCTCCCCTCAGCATGCTTGTTTTATCGATGGGCCACAAGGCCCACTTCTGCCACTGTCTTCGAGGAATTTTCCTGTCCCGAATGGGACCTGCAAGTTGGCACGCACATTGAGCTGGAAGAAGCTGGAGGGAAAATGTCGGTAACTGATTTGCTTCTCCACCCCGCAGTGACAAAAGCCTGGGGAAACATCACAATGTCCGTGCTTCCGGTATCTCTGCCTCCGGCACCAGTCCTCGCCTCGCATTTTGTCACTGATGGGCGCAGAGTTGCGATGGTCAAGCCCCTTCGCGCCGACCTGCACTGCGAGAGTCAGCTGGCGGCCGCCCAACTCAACTGCACCTTGTCGCCGGAAGTGTGCCTTCACTGTAGTCCAGATCATGACTTGGGCACCATTACCTGCCATTGCCGGCCCAACGACCTGGAGGAGAAGCTCGAGGACCCATCTCGCCGCCTCCCCATCACCTTGGCCCGCACACACCTGCGCAACATCGGGGCTTCTGTTTGGGCGGACACATCATTCGCCCCCATTCAGGTGCATGTGCAGTTGGACGGGCTCGAATTGGTGTCGGAGCTGCAGGACACACAGTGCTGGGTCGAGCCCTTGGCACTCTCTGGCTGTTACCGATGCGCGGGAGGAGCACACCTCAGGGCCAAATGCCGAACTGAGTTTGGCGAGGCCCTTGCGAGCATCACCTGCGACTCCCCTGACTCCCTGAACTTCGCTTTGCACTGCAATTCCAACGGAACGGAGGAGGAAACGTCATTGGCGATGAGTCAGCCGCAAATTGATGCAATCTGCACTGTGACATGCCCGGCCGGGACTACAACTTTTGCTCTCCAGGGACAGCTGGCATACATCCCTCTCCGCGAACAATACGGGTTCAAGCAACGGACGGCCGCGACACTGCAATTCGGCGGAGATTCGGGATGGGGATGGCCAGATTTGGGACCAGGAATGCTTTTGGCTGTTGTCGGTAGCCCGCAAAGAATCGTGCTTCTCGTTGTCGTCATCATCATTGGCCTCATCATTTTATGGGTGCTAATACAGACCAACCCCGTTTTCAGAATTTACCGACTGTTGGCGAGACAAGGGCCCAACTTGGCTCTCTTGGCACTCCTGGCCATCTGGACACTCCCCGCGGTCGCATCAAGACCAATCTGTTCAAAGGAAATGGGAAGCACGGGGCAGGACTTCCACTCCATCCAGATCAGCATACAAGAAGCGGAACCGAGACCGGAAACAGAATGGTGGCTGATCGAGGACATCCGCCGGGCCTCATGGCCCGAGTTTATGGCATTTTTCGGGATGTCCGGACTCTTGGCGGGGGGCCTGATCATGCTGTGTTACCGCTGTACGAGATTGGTGTCACTCCTTCGGCGGCAAGGGCAGCGGCGTCGACAAATCAGGGAAGTAGGGGTGGAAGGGAACCCACTACAGGTCGGAACGATCCCAGGATTTTTCGCAATCCTCATCCTTACCTTCATCGGATCGGGATTTGCTCTCGGACCAGAGAAGAGGGGGTCCGAACAATCTGAGGACCAAAGGCCCCTTCCGCCTCTTTTCACATCCGAGGAAATCTTTTTGGGCGGATTCACCCTTATGGCAATGTTCTGGGCCATTGCATGGGCCCTGGCACAAATTCGGAGAGGCGGGAGAGTGCATGTGGCGGGACTAATCGGGGGAATGCTGTTGCTTCTGCTTGCCACGGAGACGACACCCAAAAAATTCCAAATTCGCACGCAGATCCCCTCCTTCGAACTACAGAAGTTCGAACCCCCTTCAAATCCAATTTCAACTTCCCCAANCACTCCAACTCATCATTCGGAAATGGGGGTTTCTCGGGATTCGGAGGGCAGGAACCACGTCGAGGAAGAGACCCTCACTTCCGCCGGGGCCATAATTTCCATCCTTCGGCCCCAGGGGACTTGTTGACCTTTTCTCCACAGCCTCCCCAATCCCCAGCGGGTCCCAGAGGTCCTTCGATGCCGCCGCGCACGTTTCGTGAAGACCACGGCATGCTCCCGTCACGCCCTTCCCGTCCGCCTTTCCGCCAGCGCGATCAATCGGCCCCTCCAAGTCATCCGACCGGCCGCTCACCGAATGGACCATCAGCCCAGGGCCCAAATTTCGGCCCTCGACCGCTCCCGAACGGCCACAACTCCGGCAATGGCGGTCGCGGACCACCACCCATGGTCGGGACCGTAACATCTCGTTTGCGCCGAGCAACACCCATCGATGGGCAGGCATTGGACGAATTCATCGGAGAGATCATCGGCGAAAATTGGTATAGGGATGCTTGGGCGCGTGTTCTTTTAGATCAGCGGCTGCGCGAACTGATGGCCAACGGATGGCAGATTCAGCACGAGCGGGACGGACACGTGGTGGGGGAGTTGATCATCGGCACGCGTTCCGCTCGGGAGCAGATCATCGCTCCGGGAACGACTGTGGTGATGCACCATCTCCGCCAGGGACGCCGGATCCGCCGCGAGGAATGGCCGTGTTTGTGGGAGAATGGCGGCGACGTGGGTTCCAGTGCAAAAAGCCGAGCACGAAGCCGCCAGCGCGGCTTCCCGCCTTGGAGGGACGGAGAGAGGCACTCGAACTGGACGCCGATGCAATTCTTCACTTGGACTCGGGGCGAGTACGACGGAGCAACCGGGCCATTTTGGGCCCGAGGGAGAGCAGAGGACGGCTGGATCCGGGTGGGGAGAAGAAATGCGGAGGGGCAGAGGAGCGCGAGAGCACCACCGAATGCCGCACCACTTTCCGGAACAAATCGGGAACCCCTCGGAGCAAGGCGACCGAGAGCAGTTGGCGGAAGCGGTGGCGGATCGGCGGATCCGGTGATGGAATTGGCCTTGGAATTTAGCGGAATGACCATCGGGTCGAAGGAGGGGGCCACTGGGGTGCCCCCAGGGGGAGTCTGTCCACCCCCCTCCCAATCCAGTTCCTCCTCATCTGTCATCAATCCCGACTCGCGCGTGAATTTTGAATGCGTTTCCCCTTCCCTCTCCCTTCCTAGCAACCTTTCCGCACCGCCGATGGTCCGCCCGTACGAGTCAAATTCCCAACGCCGAGCACGTCGAAGCCGTAGGGTGGCCGAAATTGCTGACCAATTTCAGTTCGCCAAGGAGGTGGCTGCAGATCCACAGGCATCAAAATCGCTGAAGAAGTTGGCGGAGTCCCGACTGGAGCGGGACGGCACTAAACTCCGCGCAATGGTCCCGAAGCTCAGTTTCCACCACCAACGACGGATGAAGTCAAATTTTCCGGCATTGTGTGCATTGGGGGCCGGGAACAGCTCCAGCTCCGGACAAACATCATCGGGAGGCGGAGGAACAGCATCGGAAGGCGGAGCAACAGGACCGGGCCATAATGGACCGAGGGAGAAGACTGTCCGATCTGTGGTGGTGATTCCCCCGGGGTTCAGTTTTTTCCGCAGGAGCGAGCAGGGTCAGGAACAACAGCAACAGCAGGGCGAGGAGGCGGCGGACAACCAAAGCGATGGCGAGCAGGACGGTCACAAGCCGGCGTATGTCGCGGAGGAAGAGCTCAGCGTGCGGATCAACCTTGGGGAGGAGGAGGAGGAAATCGAGGAGCTCAAGTCGCCGAACTGGGAGTTGTGCCCGGACGAGGAACCGGGCCACTCGGCCCGAGGGAACGCGGAGGGAGGGGGACTGGGCCACTCGGCCCAAGAGCAAGAACCGCGAGTGGAAATCAGCGTGGTCATCGACGAGGATGACGACTACACCAGCTGCGACGAGGGCGCGCTTGCTCTGGAGGGGCCAGTGTCGCCAAATGGCGACGAGAGTAAGGAGGAAGGGGAATGATGCCAAGAGCCCTCCCCATCGTCGGCTGATCAGTTTTGGATCCTTTCCTTATCCCCCCTTTTTTTTCTCATCCCTAATTTGTCTTCTCCCCCCCCCCCTCACCTTTCCCTTCCTTCTCTTGATTAAGGCTTTTTTTGGTTCGTTTCCCTCCCCCATATTCAACTCCTTATCTTTGGTCCATTTTCCTTCTTTGAACCCATTTCTCAGACATCGCCTTTATCTCCATCATCTCCATCCTCCCCCTCCTCCAATTCTGCACTTCCCCAATCTGTTTTGCATCCCCCCTATTCCGTACCATCCACCATCTTCATCGCTTTTGTGTTCGACCACCCAACTCTGATTTGTCCCATTCTTCGCTCTGGGTTGGGGCCATTTGGGTCTGTTTTTTCACCCCATCTGTGTTCCCCCTTTTTTGTAAGCATCCAACTTTCCCCCCCCCCATCATTTTCACTCTTTTCTCACTAAAATGTGTCACCATCCCTCTCTGTTCTCCTCCATCTCTATGATCAGCTTTTTCCCCAGCTGTGCCTTATCTGATCTGATTCCGGCCTAAGCTTTTTCTGTACCACGGGCCGATCGGCCAACCGACCCCTGGGGTGGTCCCTCAAAAACTATTATATAACCACCCCATCCCCAGGGGTACCTTACCCTTCTTTCCAACCACTTTCGCTTCATCCGATTTAACCAATTCAGCGATCTTTCCCACCGATAAACTTGTATTTTTTCGAATTCCGACTTTGACTTTGGGGAAAATCCGGATTTCGTCAGAAAGGGAAGAAGAGGTCCCGGGCCAAACGATTTGAAAGGGCCCGGTCAATCGGCGTGAAAAAGGGAATTCGGGATCCCTTTTGTCGTGTTTTCGTCCTCTTGTGCCACACCCTTTTCCTCCGTCGTCGATTCCCCCTGAGGGCAACCCGGCCCGACCGAGCAGAAAGGAAAAGGGCACCGTTGAGCACACGCATCAACAGCTGTGGCGCATTCGGAGAGAGATGTTTTGGTTCTGACCATAACAACCTATTTGACCAGAATGAGCATCGGATCAGAAGTTGTGCTCCTTCTCAATAGATCGATTATGTCTATTTCTACCCGAGTCTGATCTCTGAACATTACCCGATAACAATAATATATGGTGTTTTGAATCTCTGACAAATTTTGTACACCAAAAATTGATCACTGATCAGACCAGAATGTGCCCATCCATGGACATTGTCCTTCCGTCCTCTCTCTGCGCCGACCTATCTGCGCCCTAAAAAAGTTTTGGACTTTGGTTTAATTTTAACTTCTTCACGTTGGCCTTTGTTGTCCAACAGATCCGTTCCGGCTGATCATATGGATCTTCTTTGATCATCTGATCAGATTTGGTCGGCTGATCACTTGGGCTTTGCCTTTCCACCATCGCCTCCACAAAGCCACAGCCCATGCCGTCACCGATCACGTTGGTCGCTGTCCGGAGACGATCACTAGATTAATTAGCATGATCGCAAAAATCATAAATTGATGTAACAGTAAGAGTAACAGTAAGAAACCAAAACCTACAGAAGCCAGTCGACCGCGATGATCAGCGTCACATCGGAGGCGGGAAGACCCAGGGCAGTCAGCACAATCAGCATGGTGACAAGGCCGGCACTGGGCATGGAAGCAGCACCGATGGAGGCAAGGGTGGCTGTGAAGCTGGAAAGGAAGAGAGGGGTGATCGAGATCAGAGATGAGGAATAGTGGCCAGAAGGGATCGGAGGATGTAAAGTGATCAATGGTCAAAATAGTCATGGGACTGATAGTGAGCAGAAAACACTTAAAGGATGATTTTGATCTGATAATGCCAATCTTGCTTCGATTGGATGGATGGGTTGGAATCGACCAAGATTGACTGATCTGATCAGCTCTTGTGTCTATCCGACTACCGGTTGGACTCACGCGATGGTCAGCACCGTGCCCACGCTCATCGGCACTCCGTTCAGCTGGGCAATGAACAACGATGCCACCGCCTCGTACAGTGCCGTCCCGTTCATGTTCACTATGGCGCCTACCGGCAGCACAAATCTGGTGTACTGCGGGTCCACCCCGTTGTGCTCTTCCACACATCTACGGATTGGATCAGATCAGAATCGGATCAAAAAGCAACCTGAAGGTGACTGGCAGAGAAGCCGCAGTAGAGGAGGTACCTTTGTGGTGAATTGGCCAAAATGCAATCATTTTCCGACACGAATGCCCCGTCCCTTTCCTTACCGAGTGCTGTGATCGCAGCCTGTAGCAGTCCCCGCATGAACCGGTAGGGATTACGGCGAGTGGCGCAGAAAAGAACGAGGGGAAGGGTCAGGAACAGGTGGAAGAGGAGGCCCAGGACCACGGTGAGCACGTACAGGGCCAACATTTGGGCGGTGGATGCCAGGGCCTGGATCTCCAGGATCCGGGCCGCGATCAGAGAAGCAATTCCGATCGGGGAGTACCTGGAAGGGTATGGAGAGTGATTTATGGTACAATAGATGGGGTAAAAAGATTTTGGATACGGTAGAAAAGGATGATCCTGATCGGAGATGTCTGGTAAGATACGGTGGATGGATTTGAAATTTCTAAAGACAGGAAAAAATGATCAAGGAGTTCCAAGAAAGAAATAATAGGTGATAATAATGGTATTGTAGGAAGGTAAACTAGATTTGGGACACGGTATGGAGGAGACCCAGATCGGAGAGCATCTGGAGGGGTGGGTATGGTAGAGGGATACATGAGTTTTACTGAAAGGAAAGATATTTAATATCTCTGCGAACTCACCACATGACCACATCAATCAGTGCGGTGATCACTTTATTCAGCGCAATGAACACATCCGCCAGGGGCTGATCATTGATCAGAGAGGTTCAAGGGGTGTGATTTAATAGATCATTTCATTACCTTAGCCTCCTTGCCCAGCCGGCCCATGATCAGTCCGACGGCGATGAAGAACACGATCATCCCTTGAAAGCCGAGGACTTTGCAATTTCGACCCAACTTTGGTGGACCCACCCAATGCGTTCATGCCGTCCATGTGTCTGTGCACTGCTTGGACTGCAATTGTGGTGCTGTTCATCACCGGACGGATCTCGCGGTACTCGGTCTCAACTTGCTGGAAGGTGGCCTGCACAATGTTGTCCGGGAACATGTTCCTGAACAAAACCAAAAGTTGATCGATTAAAAAGTTGATCATATTCCGTGCTGATACTGTAAAAGCAACCTCAACAGATCCATCATCTTCTCCAGCGCCGACACATTGGCCGCCCGGCCATCTGGGTCGATGCCGGTACCAAATTGCTCCCTGATTCGGGGGTCGCCCGGATGGATGAGCAACACCATCGCGATGCCAGTCTGAGCAGTTAGAAGCATTCATTTTTTTGGGAAACCAGTGGGGGGGGGGAACATCACCGACCGCCACAGCCAAAGTCTGAAAATGGCAAAAATGAAAACAGTGAGTTGGTTATATTTTAGTTATATTTCCATGTATATTTTCTATTTTGGCCAATACTACACTGATGCCCATCAATCTTTCCTTCCTTTGTTTTTTTTCAATCTCTAACCCATCGGATGGTCCTTTTTATATCCAGTTGAGCTTTCTTCTCCAAATTGATCTTTGATCCCTTATCCTACCAGCGTGATGGTGTAGTACAAAGCGGCAAAGACGCCGATTAGGCCGGACTGGCGTGCCGGCACCTCTGCAAGACCGCTTACGAGGCTGGCCGCGATCAGCGGCAAAATCAACGCTTTCAACAAATTCATGAACAGCTCCCCGGGGAATCCGATCAGGTCGATTGTTCTGCGGAAGGGAAAGAAAGAAAGCAATGTCAGAAGAGAACAAACAGAAATTGATCTCCATGAGATCATTAAAAGAATATCCGCTATATGTTATTTGGTGACCTAATCTGGTTATATTATACACCCAGGATATACATGTTGTAGCCGATATCGAATCTTTCAGCCGAATTCGAATTCGGCTAGCCGATATCGAACACTTTTTTCTTCAAAACAAAAACTTTTTTTAAAGCTTCCTAGGCCAAAACTATAAAAAGCAAATACGTGCAGAATTTTATGCTCTATCTTTTGGCCTGATTAGATTTTCAAATTTATCTGAAAATTGTTGAAATTTCCGAAAAATTCAATTTTTTGAAATTTTCAAAAAATTTTAAAATTTTAAATAAATTTCAATAAACTAATCAGGCCAAAAGATAGAGCATAAAATTCTGCACATATTTGCTTTTTATAGTTTTGGCCTAGGAAGCTTAAAAAAAGTTTTTGTTTTGAAGAAAAAAGTGATTCGATATCGGTTAGCCGAATTCGAATTCGGCTGGATTCGATATTGGCTACAACATACATATACCCTGATTTGATCTGGCACCTATCCTATGATCTAACATTACTAATCCTAAGGACTCAAAACTCAAAACTGCTCGCATTTTCGAATCTAAATGATTCCCAAGGTTCTAGACTGATGTAGCCCAGATTCAAGGTCACTTGATCAGTTTTCAAACAAACTTGGGCATTTCAGGGATAGGCAAAATCCTTGTATGGCCCTTCCTGTTTGATTTGGCTGATCACCATGTTGTGTAATAATCCCAATTTGAATCTATCCGTCCCGATTTGAACAATTTGATCTCACAAGTACCTTTGAGAGGGTTCCAGAAAGCGGAGAGCAAATCCGATGGCAATGCCCATGAACACGCTGATCAGGGTGAGCGCCAGGAGGAGATTGTCAAGGAGGAGCTGGCGACGACGACGAGAACGGTGGCCATGGTCAGCCGAAGGAGGGTAAGACATTGGAGGAATTTGGAAAAGGAAGGAATTGATCGAACGAAAGAGAACTGATCGGAAACAAAAAGGGATTTTTGGAATATTGGGATAGATTATTAACCCAATGGTGGGTAGAAACCACAAAAACCCATAAAGATCCCGGATAAAATCAGGGGACATGAGGAGGATGGATTATCATCGGGGATGTAATAAGCTAATAAATAATGTTATCCATACTGGAAATAATCGAATGGAATGGATGGATAAATGAGTAATCGGATTTATTGGCGGATGGGATGAGGACGATTGATCTGATGAGGGGACCAGCAGGGGAGGGAGGCACTTTCCATTTCTGGCCAGATCCAATTTGGAAGAATTTGGCCAAATAAATCGATCGAAAGTCCCAAAAATGAGAGAGTAAGAAGATATGTTGGATGGATGGAAACAATAAAGTGAAATTTTTTGGCCAAAATCGAATTCTTATCCTATCGATACTGAATTTGCCCCTGATTTTTGAGTCTCAAGTGCCAAAAAACTCGTTTATTCTTCATCAAAGTTTTCCAAAAATCCAAAAATATCTTCCCGAAAAAACCTTTTGGTCCTTTACGCTTTTTGTTTGCGTTTCGATCAGTAAGGTACAATCGGAGATGATTTTGCTCTTTTAGAACGAAATTTTCAGAGGAAAATGAAGAGCAATGAATGAATGGGCTGTTGGAATGCCCTGTGGAGGATTAGGCAATTTTCGCAGGAATGTTCCAATGATAAGTGATAAGGACAAAGAAGGCCAAGCAAGGAGAGCAAACGGTGGCAAGGCCAAAGGGACTGATAAGCTGATCCGATAAGCCACTGATCATGTTGATCGATCTATCAAAGAGTGATCAGGGATCAGGGATCAAATTGGCCAGAGCTATTCGTTTTTGTAGCAGAAGACAATCTATAGACATGTAAATGGAGCGAAGTCAAATTCCATTTATCACTTTATCGTTAAGGATGCTCTATTTGGCGAACTAACTTTGGAATTGTTGAGCTTTGTTGGATGTGTTGGGAAAGTGATTTTGAGGCCGGGATTGAAAATGATCGAAAGTTGGGATGGGGATGGGCATGAGGGATTGTGTGAATGTGTGACAATGGTCATTTGGACGAGGGATTTGCAAGCGGCGGATGGACATTATGTAAAAGCGCCGGAAGTGGGCATTTCCGGTGACGCGAAAGCAATGGATCCGGGAAGGACCACCACTCGCCGATGAGCATTGATCAACAGCAGAGTTCGATGTTGCAAAAAGTTGATTAGGGATTCAAAATCCAAAATATGCAATATGTACATAAACAATTAGTTTTTTCTACAGTTTTGAAGTGGAACCCCTCTCCTTAATAAGTCAAACTAAAGGTTTGGATCAATTGTGAGCGACATTTGGAAGCCGATCTTCTCGTTGTTCCGGTCACCTCTTTCGACCACCCCGACTTCTTCCATGCCATCTTCTGTAGAACACGTTCATCCTCATCCCTTCACTTCCCCTCCACTTCACTTCATCTTCTGGCTTCTTATCAAGAGTACCAGTTCCCTCCCTCCCTCCCTCCC